>CM053785.1:1103066009-1103363509 GCA_028749045.1 Cupressus sempervirens
TTCTTTTAATTAAATAAGATTATTTTATTTATTTGAAAGGATGTTTTCTTTTAATCAAATAAGATAAGATTATTATTATTAATACTTATCGATAAATGATTGAAGCCTTTATATTATAATTAGATGTTAAAAAGAAGTTTACAATGTTCTCTGTTCAAATGGGCACTACTAGGAAAGAACAAAGTAAGAAAACATCTTGTCTTGCCTTAGACCGAGGTCCTATATTAAATAGAGTTTAAAATGGGCATTTGCCAGTATATTCCTAATTAATGAGATCTTACAGTGACCAATTATTAGATCTAATATTGACAGGAATAACTTTTCTTGTAGTATTCAGCTTTTCTTCCAAATTTAGATCTATGATGCTAGTTTTGATTGCATATACCTCCTGAGATAGTCCTTATACTAACTAGCATATCAAGAATGACCTTTCTTTCCACAAGTATTAGTAGTATTAGACCAACAATAGTAACTGAAGAGATCAAACAAGATTGGATATAACCTTTTCTATAACAAATTTAACACTTTTCTCCTTAGCTATATGTAGTTTATTATGAGTTGGTAGATTGCCATCTGATTTATCAATTTTTAATTTTTGTGTCCTTTTAATTTTTATACATGCTTGTAGTGTCAAGATTCGTGAATAATCCATGCATGTTATACTGTACTATATTGAGAATGATTAGGAGTGATAAACAGTTTCCATTAAAATATTTTATTACCTCTCTGGTGTTTCTTAATATAGTTGATTGATTTATTTACTTATATGTCTCTTTCATAGTTTGAACTTAATTTAATTCTAATTGTTCCTACATGAACTGCAATGTGTGGAATGTAAACTTGCAAAGAGATATTACCAATTTTTGAAGTTAATACCAAGATTTTGACATTATTTGGACATTTATAAGATAATAGATATGCAAAGCCTACAATCATCACATAGATGTTGCCAAAACTAAAAAAATAAAATTCATCACGAACTATAATTCTATTCCAAAATTAGATGAATAGGGGTTACATTAATACTAAGTGCCTAGGGCAAGCAAAACCTATCAGAATTAAAAAATAGTAGAAGCAAGGAGAAGGGAGGGGCCCAAAATAGAACCATTACCCAAACAACGAAGGAGGAAACTAAGAGACAAAAACTGATACCATCCAAGATACATAAATGCCAAAAGGAAAGAAAGGAGTAACAAAAGAGAAAACCTCCAACTAGCATTCAATATGATTAAAATTTGACACCGAAAAAAAAATCAAGTAGGGGACACCAATAAACTATAATCTTCCTATTTCTAGTATACCATGATAATTTCTATTATGTCCTTAGGGTTCTCAGTTTGGAAGTTTGGTAGAAATTTGAAGGCACTTTTCTCCTTGCTAGACTTTTCCATATTCAGGATATAAAAATCCAAAGCTTCTATGTTATCGAGCTCCACTCCCAATTGAATATAGGAATTGAAGGTGTTAAGATAGTTCTTGAGTTAGGCCTTGCTATGGTCTTCTAAGATCCCTCTCCACATGAGAAGAAAATGGATACTGGCTTCCATTTTTGGCCATTCTTTAAAAAATAAGGCATTCTCTCTGATTACTAGAGAGGGACATCTAGGGATAGTGGTCAACTCAAAGCTCCCAAGTGGATGTACCAATTAGAGATCTGGGAGAGGGATTCTAAGTTTCTCATCTATACTCTAAACAAACTCTTCAAGATCTACAAACCAAGTTGGATTGAATACATTATAGCAAAGCTTGAGAATTGCCCACTTCTCCACTTTGGCTCTAGCTAGACAACCTATAAAGGAACCTACAATATCATTGTTGATTCTCCAAGAGAAGTCATAATTGAAAACACCTTCCCCTAAGACATGGTTAGCAATGATCCTAGTCATGTCATCCATAGGATTTAAAAGATGATTCCATCTTTTTAGTTTCAAGTTGCCTCTAAACGTCATGGTACAAACCTCCTAGGAATAAAATAAACTTACATTTGTTTCCATACTAATATTGTAGCTAAATTAGGCTCAATAGAGTAGGGAAAAGTAAGCATTAAGTACTGAGATGACGATAAATAGAATACTAATGATCTTAGAAGAAGGATGCAAAAGAGCCAAGAATACTTGATGTCATTTATTGATGCCAACTATAGGAAATCAAATAATGTTGATATAGGATGATGCCTAGTGTCAAGCAATGATGAAAAATGCAAGGGTATAATAAATAGGTTACACATGTTGGGAACAATAAATCATAATTACAAGAAAGAAGCCAAGTGAAAGATTAGATCTAGGGATAAAGAAGCTTATAGGATCCAAAAATATGTTCCCATATAGATTTACTAATATCCTCATTCTTAAATTGATTTCCTTTCATATTTGGAAGTACTATTGTCATGACTATTTTTATTTTAAATTGAAAAACCTTTAAGATTATTATTTTTTAAAATTATATTTTTAAATCTATCAAAGTTTTGATTAATCCCTAAAAATTCTTCTCCATCTACCCATTTGTTTTCTACGAGGGGAAAATGCTCCAAAGTTTATACATGTTGACACACACACACACACACACAATTTTTTATGTGTATATATATTCATATATATATATATATATATATATATATATATATCTAAGTTACGAAAATATTATATTTATTTGTATCCTTAATATCTAAATTATCCATCAGGGCTAATTTAGCCAATAAGAATGAGAGTTGCTTTATCCAGTTTTGATTGAATCAGTTGTAATTATAGATTAAAATATTTTCACCATCAACACCCTTATTTGCTAACTAATCTACCTCTTTATTACCTTCTCAAAAAATGTGCGAAATATAAATATCTTTGAAGAGGTTCAGGAGATTTAAAGAGCTTCTTGTAGTTTAGAATTTAAAACCCAATTCAGTGTCTCCCTTTTCCTAATGGTATTTAGGAAAATCTATGAATCTTCTTCAATAATAAGTTTTGATATACTTAGATTTAGGAAAATTTGGATACCTTCTTGAAGGGCTTCAAATTCAATGAGGTTGTTAGTGGTTGATCTTATAGATTTAGCCCTTTTAGTGATCTAATTGCCAGAATCATTATTAGTGATGCATCCTATTCCAACAGTACTAGGATTTCTTCTCGAGGCTCCATCTAAATTTAATTTGGTCCAACCACTAGGGGTGGAATCCAACTGCATTTTTCCCTTGCCTCTTTATGCATTTTTTAATACATAATAGGGGGTTAATTAGGTTTTTCCAACTTTTTTTAATTAGACCATCACATTCTAAAAATTATCCTTCCTCTTTTGGGATTTTCCAGAGGTAAGAGTTTAAAGTTTCAACAATATAGGCCTGAATTTTATTAGTAATCTCACATACAATAATTTTTTGATCATGAAATATTTTTCCATTCCTTTCTTTCCATACTTCCCAAACAAGCATAGATGGAAAAATATTCTAGAGTTTACCATAGATACAACTACTACTATTAGTTGGCCAACCCCTAAGAAGATCATCTAGAGATTCTCGCAAGGGTGCAGTCCAACCCAACATATGTCAGAGCCATTCCTAAAAATATTGTGTATATGAAAAATTATATAATAGATGATTAGTATCTTCACTGTCATTCTTACATAACACACATCTTGAAGGGCTCTTAATGCCCATCTTTCTAAGTCTATTAGCAAGTAGTATCCTATTCTAAGAGGTAGTCCATAGAAAGAAGTCTATCTTTGGTAGGCAGGAAGAATCCTAATAAAGTTTAAGGGGAGTATTAACTTCTTCCCATCTTTGGGACTGAGTGGTTACTCTATATCCATTTTTAATGTTATACCTACCATCTTTTGATGCTTCCCATATGCATTTGTCATTTCTCAATAATAGTTGTATTTTCCTCTTATGAATGACATTTTCATATACCTTTTATACTTCTAGTTCCAAGTCAATATTATCCAAAGTTTTCCATTCCCAACTTATACTACCATTAATATCTTTTTTGGTTTTATAATTCTTAACCTTATAGCTTTAGAGTTTGGCTAATTGATCATGAAGACTAGCTAGGATACCCATTTTATCTAATGAGGAATGACCATCCCAAGAATCCTCCCAAAAGAGAGCTTCATCACCATTACCAACATCCTAAGTAAGATATTTACTAATCAGGAACCTATTTTTAACTATAAAATTCTAGCTCTTGGATCCTTTAAGAAGGATCCTCATTCTAAACAAAGAGTATGGATTGGCTACATTTAGATATTTTTTATACAAATTTTTTGCCTATTTTTGAAATTTTTCTTTGAATAGTCTCCAAGTTAGTTTGGCCCCTAATGCTTCATTTTTGCCGACTTAAGTTTTTGATACCTAGACCTCCTAATTCCTTTGGTTTACATAATTTCTCCAAATTTATAAGAGCCAAATTTTTCTATTCTTTAGTGTCATTCCAAAAGAAGCTTATGATTTTTTCCTCAATATTATTATTAATACTTTTAGATAGAGGTAAGCAAGAAAGGGGGTAGGTTGGAAGGGAAAATAAGATTATTTTGATTTTTGTAACTTTACCGATTTTTTTTAACCATTTATCTTTCCAACCTCTTATCTTCTTATCCATTCTATCAAGGATATTATGCCATCCCTCATTAGTTCTACTACCTTTTTCTAGATCTATTCCCAAGTATTTACACAAGAATGTTCCTCTTTTATATCCCAAAATATTATAGATTTGTTTTTCTCTTTCAGGTTTGGTGTTAATGAATTTTGATTTTGATTTTTCAGCATTCACTCTTTGATCTGAAGCTTTCATACACTATTGAATGATTAACTTGAGGTTTAGGGCCTCTTTTATTGTACTATCTCCTGGTAGAATGGTACCATCTGCATATTTTTGGTGGGTTATATTAGGAAAATTCTCAATCACAATAATTCCACTAATTTTACTTTCAGTATGAGCTTTTGAAATTTCTCTACCAAAGGTTTCTATCATGATGATGTATAGGAAACGAGATGGAGGATCTCCTTGTCTTATACCTCTTGATGTTTCAAAGAAGCTTGTAGGAGTTGCATTAATAAGAATTGAAGATTTATTTGTTGAGATGTATTGATATATAAGATTAATCCATTAGTGTGAGAATCTGAAGGCTTCTAATGTTTTGCATAGAAACCTCCAATCAACCATGTCATAAGCTTTCTGTATGTCCAATTTTATGAACATACTTGCCATTTTATTCTGATTGGTCAAGTGTAATATTTCTTATATAATGAATATCCCATCTAGAATTCATCTCCCTAGTACAAAACCAATTTGTTCTTCTAATATGAACTCATGGAGAATCAATTTCATTTGATTTGCTAAAATTTTGGATATGATTTTATAAGTGGTGTTACAGAGAGCTATAGGTCTAAAATCCCCTAGGATTTCAAGATCATCCATTTTGGGTATCAAGGTGAGAAAGGTATAATTAATTTTTGCTAGTAATGATCCACCATTTCTTGATGCTTCAATGGCTTTCTAGAGATCAATTTTGATAACATCCCAATAGTTTTGGTAGAAGAAAGCCTAGAATCCATTTGGGCCTTGAGAACTATCAAGATTCATGTTGAATAGCATAGATCTAACTTCTTCCAAACATATGGGTGAATTTAATGCTTTATTTTCTTCTATAGAAACCACATTTGGTATGTTTTATAGCATTTTTTCTTAAGCTATCATAGTCTAACTATCAAGATTATTTAATAGATTATTGAACTGATCTACAAAAATCTTTTCTATACTCTCAGGATTTCCAATGATAGAGTTTGACGTGTCTTTAATTTTTATAATTTTGATTTTAGTTTTGTTGTACATGTTGAAAATAGATTGAAAAGATCATTGTTGAGAGAGATAACTAAAAAAGGGAGATTGCTAAGGAAGACTGTGTTTCAATCAGTTTTTAATCACTAATGTCAAACCTACTATTTGTTAGTAAGACAACTACTTATAAAATTCAAGTACTATCACTTATTTGATTGATGAAGAGGATTTGATCAAAAGACATAACAATAACACTTAGAGGAAAGGTTGAGTTATGATTATGTAATGAAGTACAAGGATCGGTTGAGATAGTGACAACATGATGTATTAATAATATACTTAAGGTTACAAAGGCTTGTTACACTAAGAAATATTAGAAGAACAAGTTACACAAAGTTTTTCTACCAAGCTTGACCAAGTGGATAGTAGGTGCTGAGCATAGTTAGTACAAGCTAACCAAAAAATTAGTTGGCCAAGTAAAAGTTTATTTTAGTGTATTCTGAGAAAAATAGTGGATGCTGAGTAAAGTTTAGTTAATGCTGAGCAACAATAAACTTTGGTTTGTGTTGAGTAATTTCATAATGGATGCTGAGAAATGCAGTATGTACCAAGCATCAGAAGCTTGGTAATGCCGAGCTATTGCATTATTTAGAAAACTATGGATTCAATGAATTTGATCAAACAAGCTTGTTTTATTTGATTGCATGAACTAGGTGGAAGATAAGGTTGATGAGCTAGTGACATAGAATTCAAGGTAAACCATTTTTAGGTGAATTGAAAGTAGATTCTAGGAGAAGTTTCTAGAAGAGATATGAGATATGGGGTAGATACATCATATCCTACCTAATCCAACTAAACCCTAAATTCAATGATGGAGAATAAGTGACAAAATATCTTAATTTCTTATTTATAGGAATGGATGGTCATGAAGCAAGGTTGTCATGTGTGAGAACCTAAGGGACACAAGGAGTCAATGGTTTTGCTTCATCAAGTGACCTAAGAGAAGAGTCTACAATGGCATGTTAAGCAAGAACACTTAAGGAGATGAATTCTTGAAGGGTAAACAAGCTATTAGAGATGAAAAGTATGAATTCCAAGCAGAATTGAGGATTGAGAAGAGATCTCTAATCTACAAGTGAAGTTGTAAGTTGTATCAGATCAATGCCTTATTGCTACTCTCTAATAATTGTATTATTCTAGGGTAAATCCTTCGGATTAAGGTTGACCTAATAGTCATTTGTAAATCTTTTAACTAGGTGACATTCCAAGTGAATCATCTAAAGTCCTCTAACAAGTCTCACTCCTAATAGGGTGATTGAAATCCTTAACAAGGTCACACCCAACAGTATGTATTGTAACCTTTAATAGGGTTGGCCTTTCGTAGGACATCATTTCAAAAGAGTGAAAAGAGTAGCATGTTACTCATGGTTTTTAACAAATTGGGTTTCCATGTGAATCATTGTATGAAGTGTACTGATGAATTTTTTATGTTCCATGCTTTACATTTCTGCAAGTTGATTTGATAGTAACCTACAAGTTTTTAATGATTGCATAATCTTACGAATGCATGCATGAGTATAAATGTCTCATGGGTTCACTAAAGCTACAAAAAGTTTTATTTATACATTTGGACCTTGGATAATTGATTCACCCCATCCCCCCCCCCACTCTTAGTTATTCTAAAGTATTCTAACAATTGGTATCAGAGCCATCTGCTTAAGAGAACTAGTTTAAAGATACTAGAAGCACAAAGATCAAGATGTCTAAAAGAGAAGTACCCAAGCTCAATAGAGATAAATTTCTTGCATGAAAAATTTTGATGAATCTACACCTTGGAGGACTTGGAGATCATGCATAATTTACCATTTCTATGGAACATGTTGATCCTACTTGTGCCTGAACTGCTGAAGATATTCAGAAGAAGAAAGAACACAATTAGGCAATGTTGGAGATTGCATCTACCCTAAGTTATGTTCAATTAGATGATATCAAAAGCCTTGATAAAAAAATAAAATATGGGATGCCCTAGCTACCATTTATGGAGGAGACACCAATGTTCTTATAGCCAAAGTTGAAAGTCTCAGAGGTAAGTTTGATGAAATGAGAATGGAAGAAGATGAGAATATTGCTCAATATGTTGAAAAGATAAAGTAAGTAGTTAATGCAATAAGAGGAGGAAATAGCAAACTAGATGATGATACTATTTTAAGAAAATTTTTCATAACACTATTACCTATATATGTTATTAGAGTTTCTGCAATTCAAGAACTGAGATGCATTCTAGAGAATAAGTTATGACTTGAAGGTTTGGTAGGTAGAATCACTACCTTTGAGCTATCTTACTTTGATAATTAAAAACCTAAAAAGATTGAATCTACTTTCAAAGCTAAGGTATCATTAAAAGAACCTGATGAGAAGAAGAAGAAGAAAAATAAAAAAGTATGTGTCTAATGATAATGATATAGATGAGGAGGATGTTGAATAGCTTGAAGCACTACTGGAAAGAAGATTCCATAAAGGTAAAGGCAAGTTCAAAGGTAAGTTACCCATCATTTTTAATTTCAATTGTAACGAGGTTGGTCATATTGTTGCTAGATGCCTAGAGAAGAATAGTTATTGAGGTGGTGACAAATACAAGAGTAGAAGAGATGAAGACAACAAAGATAACAAAGACAAAGGCAAGAAGTCTTGCCACATTGTTGAAGAGGAAACAAAGGATAACTCTGATGAACATGATGATGAGATGGTGTATGTTGCAATGAAGGATGAATTTTATGAAGATGAGACAACTGCACTTATGAATTGTGTGAACAATAATGATAGATGGATCATTGATAGTAGATGTTCACATCACATGACTGGAGATAAAAGAAATTTCATTACCCTAAACTATTCTGATGGAAATAGTGTAAGATTTGGTAAATATGCACCATGTTTGATAAAACAAAAAGGTTCTATCAAACTCACAAACAAGATTTTGTGTGATAATGCTTACTATGTTGAAGGATTTTACTATAATTTTTTGAGTGTGTCATAACTAAATAATTTGGGACATAAGGTTGAGTTTGAAAAAAATATTGCTAAGATATATGACACAAATGGGAAACTAATTGGAAAGGATGAACAATCTAGAAATAATGTATACTATCTTGACATAAAGGATGCTACTTGTCTTCTTGAAAAATTTGATGATGTATAGCAATGGCACAAGAGGTTATGTCATGTTAAGCTTGATAAATTGGTTAGTATTAGTAACATGAAGAAAGTTAGAGGTTTTCCTAAGTTCAAGAAGTCTGATGATGTAATGTGCAAACAATGTTAGCTAGGCAAAATGACAAAGTCAAGTTTTAAGAGTAAAACTTATACCTCTAAAGGAATACTAGAGATTGTTTATATTGACTTGTGTAGACCAATTGATGTGCAAAACTATAAAGGTGATAAATACATAATTCTATTTGTTGATGACTATTCTAGGATGATGACATGTATATTTTTAAAATAGAAATCTAATGCTTTTCAAATGTTTAAGTGGTACTTGGCAAGAGTTGAAAAGAAAATAGGTAAAATTTTAAAGTGTTTGAGATTTGATAGAGGAGGAGAATTCACATCAAATGAATTTGAGATGTTCTGTAATGATAGAGGAATCAAAAGACAAACATCTGCCCCTAGGACACCTCCACAAAATGGAATTGTTGAAAGGAGAAACAAATCTATAATGGAGTATGCTAGAACACTCATGTTGGAGAAGAATGTTGCTTTGAAATACTAGAGAAAAGTTTTAAGTATAGCTCTCTATACCTTGAACCTTGTACAAATCAAGAAAGGTACCCATTCAACACCTTTTGAACTATGGTATGGATACTCACCCAATGTAAAATATTTTAAAGTATTTGGAAGTAAAATTTTACATTCTTAAAGATGTTAGGAATGGAAATCTTGATGCAAAAAGTGAAGAAGGTATATTCTTGGTATACTCCATAAGAAGTAAATCTTATAAGTGTTTAAATAATAACACTAACAAAATTGTGGAAAGTGAAAATGTGAACTTTGATGAATATACAGAAGTTTATAAGACTAAACTTAAGAAAGAGCCAAAAAAATACAAATCATTTGTGCTTAAGAAGATGCTACAAATCAAGTTACAAATCAACAACAAGTTTGAGTGACTGTCAAGTCACACCTTATGAATGCCAAGTTGTATTGAGGAATTGAGCTACATTCAGATGCCAAGTTACAAAATGAAGTAAATGCACATTCTAATTCTAAGATTAGTGAACATGAAAGAGATGCTAAGCCAAGATTGTCCAAATATGTCAAAAGACATCATCCTACTACTCAAATCATTGGAGATAAAGATGCTAGACCAATGACAAGAAACAAATTAAGAAGTGATACATGTTTGCTGAGCATAAAGGAACCCAGATCTATAAGAGATGCATTAGAAGATGTTGATTGGAATAAAGCCATGGAAGAAGAGATTGAAAAAATAGAGACAAAAAAAACATGGAGTCTAGTTTCTAGACCAAGAAACAAAAATGTTATTGGTACCAAGTGGGTATTTAGAAACAAGCTAGATAAAAATGATGAAGTGACAAGAAATAGAGCATGACTAGTTTGCAAGGGATATGCACAATAAAAAGGAATTGACTATGGAGAGACATTTTCCATTGTTTCTAGATTGGAAGGAGTAAGAACTCTACTTTCCTATTTTGTATATAAAGATTTCAATGTTTATCAAATGGATATTAAATCTACATTTTTGAATGATATTTAGAGAAAAATGTTTACATAGAACAACTAGAAGGTTTTGTTGATGTTAACAATAAGAATATGGTATGTAAACTACACAAGGCTCTATATGGTTTGAAATAAGCACCAAGAGCATGGTATGAGAGATTTCATAATTATCTTGTGAAGATTGGATTTGAAAGGACTAATGATAACAACAATCTATATGTGAAGATAGAGAAAGGGAAAGGTATTTTATTATCTAGATTTTTTGTTGATGATATCATATTTGGAGGTCAAGATGCTTTATGTAAAGATTTTGCAAATTAGATGAAGCAAGAACTTGAGATATCTATGTTTAGAAAGATCAATTTTTTTGTGGGTTTGCAAGTATATCAGATGAAATATGGTATACACATCACTCTGTCAAAGTATGTCAAGGAAATATTTAAAACTTTTGGATTGGAGGATTCAAAACTACTAAGTACACCTATGGTGACAGGACACACATTGTTAAAGAATGATGATTTAGCTGAGGTAAATCAAACATTGTATAGGTTTATGATTAGTAAATTGCAATATCCAGTACACATTAGATTTGATATTGCATTATCTATAGGGATAGTTGAAAGATTCTCTACTAATCCCAAGGAGAATCACTTAATGGCTGTGAAGAGAATAATGAGATATCTGAAAGCAACATAAGAGTTTGGTCAGGACTACAAGAAAAATGTAAAATTTGAATTGAGAGCCTACATTGATGCAGATTGATTTTGAAACATTGATGAAAGAAAGAGTACCAGTGGAGGAGAATTTTTCTTGGGCAAGCGACTAGTTACATGGACCAACAAGAAACAAAATTGTACTTCACAATCTACTGTTGAAGTTGAATATGTTACTACTACTATAAATTGTACAAACATTGTGTGAATCAAACAACTACTCAAAGGTATGAAGGAAGATATCATAGAACTAGTGATACTTTATTGTGATAATACTTGTGCTATCAATATATCAAAGAAGCTAGTGATGCACACAAAGGCAAATGACACTGCAATCAAGTATCATTACTTGAGAGAGTTAGTTCAAGATAAAGAGGTGAAAATGGAATATGTCAACACAAAGGAACAAATTGTTGATATCTTCACAAAACCATTACCTAAGGATGATCATGAATATCTAAGAGGTAAATTAGGGGTGATACCCCTATCAAAGGCTATCTAAGTAACACGAGGAGTGACCTACCTCAAAAAATTTGATGTTCATATGTTACACATTGATGTAGAGGATATTACTTTAGGAGCTACCTAAAGTAATCAAAGAGCTAAAACATTAAATTAGTCACAAGTAAGGTGGAAAAGGGAGAAACTAAAAGAACCTGACAAAGTCTATATCTACATGTTAAGATGATAAGTCTTTGGAATATGTCTTTGACATTGTTGTCAAAGAGGGAGATATTCCTAATCAATAGTATGATTTTTGATCAAGAGGGAAATATCGAGAGATTGTTGTCAAAGAGATGGAGAGCGTTACTGATCTTAGAGGGAGTTGATTGATGATATTGGTAATCAGAAGAGAACACAAGTATGATGAGGGAGATAGAGAAGAATATAAGAAAAAGGGAGAAATCCTAAGCTACCTAGTCATAGGGAGATATAGTAAGAGGGAGTTATAAGAAAGAATTTTATAGCCTAATCAGAAGATGGAAGCTACTAATAGAGGGAGAAACTTCAATACAAGTTTTCTTTTTGATATTGTCTTACTATTTTAACCTAGTTAGTTTCGTTGAACAAGATGTTTACCATTTGGTTGATTTGGTTGATCAGTTTGGTTTGCCATCAATGTCAAAGAGGGAGATTATTGAAAATAGATTGGAAAGATCATTGTTGAGAGAGATTATTGAAAGAGGAAGATTGTTCAAGAAGACTATGTGTTTCAATAATCATTTTTTCATTGATGTCAAACCTACTATTTTCCGATAAGACAACTGCTTATAAGATTCAAGTACTATCACTTATTTGATTGATGAAGAGGATTTGATCAAAAGATGTAACAATAGCACCTAGAGGAAAGGTTGAGTTATGATTATGTAATGAAGTACAAGGATCAATTGAGACAATAATGAAATCATGTATTGATAATCTACTTAAGGTTACAAAGGTTGGTTACACTAAGAAAGATTAGAACAACAAGTTACACAAAGTTTTTTTGTCAAGCTTGACCAAGTAGATAGTAGATGCTGATAAAAGTCAGTACAAGCCAAGCAAAAAATTAGTTGGAGTTGAGTAAAAGTTTATTCTAGTGTATGTTGAGAAAAATAGTAGATGTCGAATAAAGTTTAGTTGATGTCAAGCACCAGTAAACTTTAGTTTGTGTTAAGTAATTTCATAGTGGATGCTGAGAAATGCAGTATGTCCCAAGCATTAGAAGCTTGGTAATGCCAAGTTTTTGCATTATTTAAAAGATTGTGGATTCGATGAATTTGGGCTACCAAGTTTATTTTCTTAGATTGAGTGAACTAGGTGGAAGATAAGGTTGATAAGCTAATGGCATAGAATTCTAGGTAAACCATTTTTACGTGAATTCAAAGTGGATTCTAGGAGAAGTTTCTAGAAGAGATATGAGATATGGGGTAGATACATTGTATCCTACCTAATCCATCCAAAGCCTAAATTAGACTATGGAGAATGAGTGGTAAAATATCTTAATTTTCTATTTATAGGAATGGCTGGTCATGAAGCAAGGTTGTCATGTGTGAGAACCTAATGAAGACTGGGAGTCAAGGATTTTGTTTCATCAAGTGACCTAAGAGAAGAGTCTGCAATGGCATGTTAAGAAACAAGGCTTAAGGAGATGAATGCTTGAAGGGCGAACAAGCTATTAGAGCTACAAAGTATAAAGGGTAAGTAGAATTGAGGACTGAATAGAGATCTATAATTTCCAAGTGAATTTGTAAGTTGTATTAGATCAAAGCCTTACTATTACTCTCTAACAATTGTATCAGTCTAGGGTAAATCCTTTGGATTAAGGTTGACCTAGTAGTCATTTGTAAATCCTTTAACTGGGTGACATTCCTAATGAATGCTCTAAAGTCCTCTAACAAGGCTCACTGATTGAAATCCTTTAAAAGGGTCACATTTAATAGTGTGTATTGTATCCTTTAATAGAGTTGGCCTTTCACAAGGCATCACTTTAGAAGAGTGAAAAGAGTAGCATGTCATTGGTATCTTTAAGATTTGACATAGGTTGAAAAGTTTTAAATGTGATCTTTCTCTCATTATCTAATTTGATTATTTCTGAGATATTACCTTCAAATCTATAATATTTCAATTTATATATATAGAGTTGTTTGAAATTAACTTAATAGTTTTAAGTTATAGATTTTTATTCTTATCATTGATCAAAAATTTAATAGTATTGCAATATTTATAAAAAGCATCTTGTAATGCTCCACTTGGGAACCCAAAATAAAAAAACCTAATATGTTACAAAGTTTATTGAACTATTTAAAAATAATAATTAAACAACATCAAAGTAACGATAATGCACAAACAATATATCCATACACATCAGATACACATATGTAATTACAAATACAATTTCAATTCCTCAAGGGTTCCTTCATGTTGAGTCACATTTAAGAATTTTTTATTAATAAGTTTAATTCTCAATTACAATGTCCATACTATCAAAATTGCTAGAATAACTAAGAGGGGGGAGGGGGGTGAATTACTTATTTAAGGTCCAAATGTCCTATTCAAAATTTTATCAAGTAAAGTGTGCCCATCAAACTTATTCATTCTTCCAAGCTTTAACTTTCCTATTCAACAAGTTACTGTAAATCAACATGCAAGAATAACACATAAAAATATCAACACATAACACAGTGATTTACATGGAAACTCAATTTGAGAATTACCACCAATAACATGCTACTCGGTTCTCACTCTTCTAAAGTGATGCCTTGTTAAAGGCCTACCCTATTAAAGGCTACATCACACTATTAAATGTGACCTGGTTAAAGGATTTAACCACCCTATTAGAAGTGGGCCTGGTTAGAGGACTTTAGAACATTCACTTGGAACGTCACCCTGTTAAAAGATTTACAAATGGCTGTTAGACCAACCTAAGTCCATAGGATTTTCTCTTACCCTAACTAATACAATGTCTAGAGAGTAACAATAAGGGGTTTTGACCTAATTACAACGTACAAATTAGCTCATAGATTTCAGATCACTTCTTAGCTCATAACATTGCCTAGCTTTCAGTTTTTACAACTCTAACAACTTGCCCTCCTTTCAAACTTAGTCTCCTTGAGTCTCCATGCTCAATGTACTAGTGCAATCATCTATCTTTGACCACTAATTGAAGAAGAGTCTATGTACTTTGTTCTTCCTTTTCCTAGATGTATTTTCCTTGACACCCTTCTACCACTTCGCAACTTTGTCACTCCAGCAACTCTTGCTTCTTGGTCTATGACTCCTTAAATAGAAATCTAGAATTTATTTTCATGCTTAATTCTTCCCTCATTTAATTTCAATTTGTATGGATTAGGTAGGAAACATTGAATCTAACCCATATTTTGTTTCTTCTAGAAGCATCATGAAGAATCCTCTTGAATTCACTCAAAAATGGTTTACATAAAATTCTGTGCCACTAGTTCATCATCTTTATCCACCAACTAGTTCACAAAATTCAAGGTAACAAACTTGTTGACTCAGATTCGATGAATCTTTGTCATTTCCAATAATGTAGTAGCTCATCACTATTGAAATTTTGGTGCTCAGAACATATTATGTTACTCAACATCAACTATATTTTACTGATGCTTAGAACCTACTATGAATTCACTCAGCATCTACTAAAATTTTCTAATTCTCGACACTTGTTACTTTTCTCGGCACTTGAACTTCACTTGGCACACACTAGGTTTTGTATTTTCTTGGCTCCAACAAATTTTTTTAAGCTTAAACTAGCTTTCTCGACACTCACTAATGAACTTAGTTTAAGCTTTGTAGTCAACCTTGTTGCAACTTATTCCTCCAAAGTTTCTAAGTGTGACCAACCTCTGTATCTTCAAGTATGTTATCAATACATCATTTAACCAATGTCTTAGCTGATCCTTGTACTTCATTAAAAAACCATAACTCAACCTTTCCCTTACGTACTCTTGTTACATCTTGTTGATTAAATCCTCTTCATCAATCAACTAAGTGATAGTACTTGGATCTTTTAAGAAATTGTCATTCCTACAAATAACAAGTTTGACATCAATCACAAAACAATGATTGAAAATATTCTTTTAACAATAATCTCCCTATTTCAATCAATCTTCTTCATCAATGATGTTTTCAATTAGATTTTCAAAAATAACATGAATTAACACATACATAATCATATAAGAAAATGCATAAGTATAACTAATAATATGGAAGCACATCTAATGAATAACATTGAATGCACATGTTATAGGGTATGTGAGAATAGATACAAGTGCATCAATATACAATACGATATCCTATAGGATCTCAAAACACATGATACATAGATACATCAAATAAATATAAGTCTTCAAGATAAGAGGAATAATGATAATGCTACCACTATATCAAGGAGCATCCAACATCTATTAATATGAGGGGGACCCAAATGGTAAGAATACACTACCTCTTGATTGCATGGTCACCTAATTAGGTTCCCACTCTCATCATGCAAGAGAGATAATGTATGATCCACACATAGATAAACAAATTATAAAACATCCTAGGTGTTAGTTTTTGGTGATTGATTAGGGAAGTACTATACATACTTCATAAATTCTCCACTTCAAATTATTTTTTGGGCTACTATTCACCAATGGCTAATATTTTCTAGTTGGCTATTGCTTATAATTGCCAATGTATGGCTGACATCTTGTAACTAATTTTAACCCTAAAGTAGGAAAAATACTTGTATAAAAGGGCTTAGGGATAGGGATTGTTCCATAAGGTGATGAAAAAATTGCTTCTTGCAGTAGTATTGAGTTGTAAGGGATTACGAATTGTAATAAGGTTGTAATCGCTAGATCGTAATAATATTGGACTTGTTGTTTGGTGGATGTAGCCTAGGGTTTGGGTGAACCACACTAAATCTTGGTGTCTTGTGTTATTTTCTATGTGATCTAATTATTTTTTGATATTGTTTATATTTGCATGTAATTTTTATTTCTATTTGAGGTTTAAACCTAACAAGTGGTATCAAAGCGAGGTTGTGTTTCTAGTTATCCTCTGCAAGAAAGTTTCATGGTTGAGTGTGAGCAATGGCATATGAGGGTAAGCTGAGGTTTGACAAGTTTAATGGGCAAAAATTTTAGTTAGGGAAGATGCAAATAGAAGACTATCTTTATTAGAAGGATTTATGCAAGCCATTGGAAGGAAAAACCAAGAATCAAGGATTTATGTCAAATGATGACCAGGATTTTTTAGACAGAAAGGTACTTGAAAGCATTTGATTATGCCTGGCACCATCAATGACAATTAATATTACAAAAGAGAAGACAAAAAAAGAGTTGATGCAAACCCTAGCAAAACTATATGAAAAACTCTCCACTTCAAACAAAGTATTTCTCATGAAGCATGTATTTAATATGAAAATGACAGAAGGTGGATCCATTGTGGATTATTTAAATGAGTTTAATACTATTTCTTGTTAGTTATCTTCTATGGGTATTAATTTTGATAAAGAAATTAGGACTCTCTTGATTTTGTGTTCTTTGCTTGAAAGATGGAATTGTAGACACCTAAAAACCTTTAGAAAATAAAGTATTTTTATTTTCTGAAAAAGTCCTGATGACATCATCATTTATTAATTAATTAATTAATTTTTATGCCATTAAATCCCTTTATCTTAATTAAAAATATTTAATTAAGGAATCCCTCCCAAAAATGTTTAAATCTTATTTAAACATTATTTCCTTATTTATTAATTATTTAATTAATAAATTGACCAAAAATCCTAAAATAAATAAAAAAATTATTTTTTTCCCAAAACTTGGCCAATTTCCTTATGACCAATAACCTCTTCCAAAATCTTCTAATCCTTCTTTAATTTCGATTAAAGGCTAATCTCATCATTTCCTACCCCTAACCCCAACTCAAAATATTTAATTAAAATTAAATATTAATCCTCATGTTTATTAAAAAAGTTTTAATAAATATCTCCTCAACCCAAACCCTTGAAATAAATAAAACTTTATTTATTTCCTAAAAATCTAATTTATCCTCATCCTAAGAAGTTCTAGACTCTTTTAGAAAGTCTTCATCCTCATGCTAGGAAATTCTAGACTATTCTAGAAAGTCTTTATCCTCATCCAAAATCTAGACTCTTCTAGAAGATGTCTTTAAACCTAATCCTAATCCCCTCCTAACCTTGTCACATTCCCTAAACATGGGTTAAAACTTACTAACCCAAGCCAAAGTTAACAAATATCTCCTCCTTCACCCACCCTCATTAAATGCCATCCACTTGCCTATCCCTAAGCTAATCCTAAACCATCCTAATCCATCCTCTAATCATTTGCACAAGCCTAAACAAGCTTAAAACCTTCCTAATCAAGTCCAAGTCAAAATTGCTCTCATCACCCTCAAAATATCTCAACCATAAAACTTTATGAAGTCCACTAGGTCATAAATGACTCTTACAAGCCCTTTTATTGCTCTTACAAGTCATTATGAGGGTCTTTATGAAGATTTTATCCCTTGAGCCTCCTTTGTTGACTCATCCTTCCCCTTTCCTCCATCCTCTCACCACATGACATGTGTCACTCCTTGATTGGCTATAAGGAAGCACAATCCATGTGCTCTCCTCTCATGCAATCTGAGCCCTCCATAAGCTTTTTCCCATCCTTGCATCTTAGCCCTCAAACCCTTAAGCCTCTTGCCTATAAATTGGATCCTTCCCCTTTGCAAAATAACACAATCCATGAAGTAAAGTTATAATGCTATTTTGAGAGCCAAATCCATACTAAAGCCATCTATCCACACCAAAAATTCACAATCATCCATTGAAGCCCTTTTTGAAGCATAAAGCTTGAGCATACATCCTATCTATTTAGACAAAGCTACTCAACAAGAGAGCTTCTTATTGAGAGAGCCCATTAATGGCTCATATTCTCAATTAAGAGCTCATCTTAGTCTATCTTGAAGTTTATGAATTTTGTTTAGTTTGTAGAAGCTTTATTTAAATTTGGTTTCTATTAGCATACTAACATTTTCTCATATACAGGAATGACTTGGTAATGGCTATGAGTAATTATGTCTGTGGATTTAGTACCCTAAAATATGATGATGTGATTGGTGTTATTTTGAGTGAGGAAACTCATAGGAAATCCTCAAGTGGATCTACATCAGAAAGTGCTTTGAATGCACAAAGTAGAGGCAAAATGACTGAAAGAGGAAATAATTTCAAAAATCATGGAAAATAAAGAGAAAAGTCAAAGGGGAGGAGACCTCAATTGAGAGGATTGAATGACTGCTGGTACTATGGAAAACTAGGGCATAAAAACAAAGATTGTTGGACTTGAAAGAAAAATGAAGGAAATAAACCACATGGAAACAAAGAGGTAAATGTGGTAAGTAACAAATCCAAAAATGATGTTTTGCTTCTATCTTTAAAAAGCATTGATGATTCATGGGTTTTAGATTTCGATGCTTCATTTCATGCTACACCTCATAGAGGCTATTTCATTGATTATGTCCAAGGGGGATTTTGGGCTTGTTTATTTTGGGGATAATGAACCCTGCCAGATTGTTGAAAAGGGAAAAGTTAAGATTAAGTTGTAGAATTGGAATCATTGGCTACTACATGAGGTAAGACATGTTTCAAGGTTGAGTGAGAATTTAATTTCAGTAGGGCAACTTGGTAATGAAGGTCGTGTAGTTACTTTTAATGATAAAAATTGAAAGGTTTCAAAAGGTTCCCTTGTAGTAGCAAAAGGCATGAAAGTAGGCACCTTATATCTTTGTACAGGTTATATTGTTCCTTCTAATTTAATTATTTCAAAGAAAAATGAATGTTCAGGAAGAGTTGTTGTAGTTGAGCATGAAGAACAAATAGTTGTTGTAGATTCTGATACAATGTTGTGGCACTATAGACTTGGCCACATGAGTGATAAAGCTATGAAAGTACTTCATTCAAAGAAAGTTTCACTAGGTCTGAAATGTGTTAATATGGATTTCTATGAAAGTTGTGTGTATGGAAAACAAAAGAGAGTGAGTTTTGTGAAGATTGGGAAGAAAAATAAAAGAGAGAAACTAGAGCTTGTGCATAAGATGTATGGGAATTGGCTCAAGTATCTTCCCTTGGTGGCTCTCATTATTATGTTACCTTTATTGATGATGAAACTAGAAAAGTATGAATTTATTTCCTTAGACATAAATCTGATGTATTTAAAATTTTTAAGAAATAAAAATGCTTGGTTGAAAATGAGGCTGGTAAGAAATTAAAATGTCTCATATCTGATAATGGTGGTGAGTATTGCAGTCATGAATTTGAAGATTATTTCTCCAATAATGGTATTCACAAATGGAAAACTATTCTAACGACTCCACAGGAAAATGGAGTGACTAAACACATGAATAGGACTATAATGAAGCATGTAAGGAGCATGAGGTTGCATGGTAGGTTTCCCTTACACATGTGGGTGGAGGTTGACAATACTGTTGTATATTTGATTAATAGAAGTCCTTCTACTCCTTTGCACTGTGGTATTCTAGAGAAAGCATGGACATGATATTAATGAATATTTGTTGGATATGACATTAATGAATTTAGTTATAGGCTTTGGCATTTTAAAAATTGTAAAATTGTAAGAAGCACGGATGTCATATTCGATGAGAAAGTGTTGTACAAAGATTTGTTGTAGCAACATGAGAAGAAAGAAGATGATTATGTAGTGTTGGATGATTTTCCAAAAGATGATGTTCCAATAATTCGTCATGATGTACAAAAATTGTAACAAAAAATACCACACAAACCAGTGAATGTTAGATGGTCAACAAGGCTAATTTGACCTCCAAAGAGATTTTCTCCTTCCTTGTATTCTATTTTACTAATAGATGCTTGTGAACCTAAATGTTATGATGAAGTTGTGTAGGTGGATACTAAGATTCAGTGGGAGTCTACAATGAAAGATGAAATGGACTCTTTGCTAAAAAATAAGACTTGGGATTTATGCAAATTACCTATAGGTAAAAGGGCTTTATAGAATAAATGGGTTTAAAGGTTAAAAGAAGAGGATGCAAGTAAAAAAATAATTAAAGCTAGGTTACTTGTAAAAGGATTTGCATAGGAAAAAAGCATTAATTTTGATGATATATTCTATCCTGTTGTTCAAATGACTTCTATTCATACTATTTTAATATTGTGACTACTGAAGATTTGCATTTAGAGTAGCTTGATGTTAAAACAACCTTTCTTCACGGTGATTTGGATGAAGAGATATATATGGCTCAGCCATAGGTTTTTGAGGTCAAAGGTAAGGAGAAGTTAGTGTTCAGATTGAAGAAAAGTTTATATGGCTTGAAACAAGCACATCGAAAATGGTATCTACAATTTGATAGATTTATGCATGAGCATGGATAGAGTAGGTTTCATTCAGATCATTGTGTTTATTTTAAGAGGTTGGATGATGATAGATACATTATTTTATATTTATATGTTGATGATATGCTTGTAGCTAGGTCTAACATGAATCACATTAAGGGGCTGAAATGCTAGTTAGCACATGCATTTGCAATAAAGGATTTGGGGGCAAAAAAAGAAATCCTTAGTATGAAGATTTGTAGAGATAGGAAGATCAAGAAATTGATGCTTTCATAGGTTGATTATGTTGAGAAGGTGTTGCAATGTTTCTCTATGGAGAATGCTAAAGTTATTGACACACCTTTAGCTGGTCATTTGAAGTTGACTAAGGAGATGTGTCCCAAGACACAAGAAGAGGAGGATAAGATGTCCAAGGTATCCTATGATTTAGTTTTAGGAAACTTGATGTATGCTATGGTATGTACAAAGCTAGATATTGCACATGTAGTGCAAGTCGTTAGTAGGTATATGAGTCATCCAAGAATTGAGCAGTGGAATGCAGTCAAATTGATTCTTAGATATTTGAGAGGAACACCTAGTAAGTGTTTACACTTTGGGGGCTCTACTACTAATTTACAAGGATACATTGACTTAGATTTAGTAGGGGATATTGATGCCAGATTGAGTACTATAGGTTATGTATTTACTATTGGTTGGGTAGTCGTGAGCTAGGTTTCTAGGTTACAGAAGGTTAAGTATTTATCCACTATAGAGGAAAAGTATGTTGTTGCTATAGAGGCATCCAAAAAGATGATATGGCTTCAGTTCTTCTTAGACAAATTGGGACACCCTAAGAGTGATAATTATTTGTTTACAGATAGCTAGAGTGCCATTCATCTTGCAACTAATTCAGCTCTTTGTTCAAAAAAAAAAACATTTAGTTGCTATACTATTTTGTTTGATCAATTTTGGATGATGGATAGTTAAAGTTGGACATGATACATATAGATGACAATCCAATGGATATGTTTACAAAGGTAGTCACAAGGGAGAAGCTAAATTCCTCTTCAGCTTCAGTTGGTCTTCTAGAATAAGTAGGAATAAAATCCTAACATAGTCCAGGGTGGTTTGATCTAGTGGGAGCCCCATGTAGTAGAGATATTGCTATAGGGTCAGTCTCCAAGTGGGAGATTGTTGTCTTGATGCAGGAGCATCCTAGGCTTTCCTACAATCTTGCATTTTTGGAAGAATTTTGGTTAAGTGTTGAGGAGAATTAAGCTTGGATTTTGGTGGAGATATGTTTTTATGGTTAGGGTTATGTTGGAGAAATATTTGAGAACCTTTCCTCATGATTTCATAGATATTGGATGGATTGTGTTGAAGTTGGAAACATTTCAACGTTGTTGTTGGAATTACAATTTTTTAGTTTTTGGGTGCCTTTTATAGAGTGTGTAACTAATTTTCCTTAATGAATGTGAAGCTGCACACTTCAATGTTTGAAGAGGGCCTAAATTAATATCTATGGTAAAGTGTAAAAGTTATAAATCCTTATATTTTGGGAGATATGATAATTCTTTCGAAGCATCAATTTCTGGCAGATTGCATGATAGGTTGCTATGGGTGACTTTTAGGTCAGATGTGCACTTTTCTTTGAGAAATAAGCCTTTATAAATTTAAGGGGTTTTAGAGGACCTATATTTATACCTATAGTTCAAAGCATGGGTTCTAAATCAATTAGAGCTAGATGATATCACACTTTTACTTGGATATTGATTTTTGAGTATTTAATTGTTGTTACAGGCCGATTTGTGGCATTTAATTTATGTATTAATATTTAATTTGTGTTCTATGACAACTTGTGGCTTAGATTGGTATAATTAGGGATCTTTGGAATCCTTTTAGTCATTATTGAGTTTGGGGAGGAAGGATATATGCAAATTTTTTACAGAGTTAGAGCTATGGCTTAGGAACTAGAGGATCTCTTGGTGGACCTACGAGTACAAGTGTGGATTCTTCTTGGTGTTCTTATCCACTTGCATATCTATAATAGTAGAGATTTTTTGTAAGTTGGATGATTTTGGATCTTTCAAAATTAATTCTATAATTTTCTTTTTGTTTGGCCCTAACTTGGAAGGCCTTACAGTTAGGCATATTGCATGTAATCAGTTATCTATTTAGAAATCAAGTATTGCAATTTGGTATCAGATCTTGCATTATTATTTCTTATTGTGTTTTCACTATGTGGTTGTATAGCTGGGGGCTATGACATTTCCTTTTGGGATACTCTTACCTTGCATTGTGTCATGTCTATTATGGAGTTTGATCAGTCCCCAAGTGGGAGATTGTTAGTTTTTGGTGACTGATCAGGGAAGTACTGTATATACTTCATAAATTCTTTGGTAAATAATTTATAAATTAAATATCATCATACTTAAATCATAAAATTTTATATACTATACATAAATTTTATATTATCATCATATTTATATTACCAATTTTATATTACCAATCATATATACTTGAAAATTGTAAAATTGTTACAAACTAAATAGGTGATGATATTGCTATTGTTTATATTTTCCAATGTATGGTCGACATGTTGTAACTAATTTTAACCTTAAAGTGGGAAAAATGCTTGTATAAAAAGGCTTAGGGTTAGGGATTTTTCCATAAGGTGATGCAAAAATTGCTTCTTGTGGTGGTATTGAGCTATAAGGGATTACAGATTGTAGTTAGGTTGTAATCTTTACATTGTAATAATATTGGGCTTGCTGTTTGGTGGATGTAGCCAAGGGTTTGGGTGAATCACATTAAATCTTGGTGTCTTGCATTCTTTTCTATGTGATCTAATTATATTCTAATATTGTTTATATTTTCATGTAATTGTTATTTCTATCTGAGGTTTAATCCTAACACTAGGCAACGAATCCTGATAGCCAAAACTACCTCATGTGTAACTCAAACTACTCAAGAAGAAGACATAATCAAAATCAAAATAACACTCATTCCAATGCTAAAATCTCATACCAAGTCAAGATACAAATACCAAGACCAAAAATATACAACCACCTCAAAATCAATAACAAGTGTCACAAGCCTAATTACCAATAGATCCAATTATCATCAATAAAAGTAAACTACCAATCACTAACTTCAATAATAAAAACACCACCAATGAATAATTGATCATGCATTACTAAAGTCAACTACCAACAATAAATGACATCTAATCAATGAGTAACAACTCAAAATAAATGTACCATCAAAAGTAATATACAACAAGTACCACACTAGAGGAAAATATAAAAAAAACCATAAAGGAGACTTAGGCTACATACTATAGAGTGTCATCACATGAGCTATCTCTAAAGTTACCCTAGTAGTCTCTCAGGACCTCGACCCCCTAGTGACTCTATGTAGAATGAGAATGCCCTCTTGTGAAGATGAGGAAACTAGTCATACCTCTCAAGGTACCATCTCCATCTCATCCTTAGTCTATACAAGCACTCAAGGCATGGACGAGGAAAAATCTCTAACTTATCTTTTTAATGTATCTCAAGAAAAAAGGGCTAGGCAAGATATTTTAATTAGTATGTTATTACTTATTACACAACTTGCAATGAGTCAACCTAGCAGCCACTTTAGGCCTTGGCCCTCACTACAAGCCAATCCCATAGACATGCACCTAGACTACCTTCCCAAAAATTAAAAACCACAATAGTGTCCCATACCACATAAGTAATATTGATCAATCTAGTTCCTTAATAGGAAACCCAAAAATAACATTGGTTCCCAAAACCCAAGTTCTCATAAATGCTCAATAGCATAAAGCTCATAAAACATAAATCTCAATTCAAATCATAATGTTATATTAGTGTAAATAAGTATTTACTATTTACACTTTACCTAAGTTTACTTAGGTTAATGCATTATCATATTAGTTGTCATGTAGACACCTAGGAATTTGCATATACATATGAGTTGTCATGCAGATAACATAGTTGTTTATACTCCAACTAAGCACATGTTGTCTACTACATCTCTTTATGAGATACACCTTTGCATTCTTATCTTCTCATTATTGCATGTACATTCATGCATAATGGAGGATAATCCACTCTTGGTGGACATGTGCTTAGTTGTTATGCTTATCTCTTTGCTAACTAGTAGACATATCAGTTGCCTTTATATACAAGGCACTTCTATGATGTAATCATCCAATTATCTAATATCCAATCATCTGATATCCATTCTCATTTGATTATCATTTGTCTTTCTTGTGCTATCTACTGAGCTTCTTGATCTTGGTGTTGAATTATTGTCTTAGGAAAATTCTTACATGGTATTTGAGCTATACCAAATTCTTACCTAGTATTAGAGCTATGCCATATTTTTATATGGTATTAGAGCCATAGGAGTTTCATTGCATAGCCATTGGAGAGGTTTTTTTTTTTTTTTTTTTTTTGCAAGTCAAGATTGGAGCTTTCTTGTGCAAATCAGATATTGGTATCACATTTAGAAGTCAAAAAACCCGCAAATTGACTTTTGTTTCATCAAAATCAGACATCCAAGGTGAAATCTAGAGTCATTTGATTTTTTGAGGTGTGATGGTGATGATTCAAGAAAAATGATTACAGGAGTTGTTTGTGATCTTTGCTCCTAAATTTTTCTAAAAATTGCCAATCCTAATTTTTACAACTTTAGAGGCTTCGTTTGGGCTCATATCAACACATATTTAGGTGCTATTTTTTTTGAAAGTGCATATTTTTTATGTCTACTTTCTAGATTTGATATCAGTTTGGAGTAGTTTTGAGTGGACATAGTACTTTCAACATTTGGTCATTTTTGGCTTATTTTGATACTTCTAATTAATTAGTTCCTTACGAGGTCTTTTGTCTTATGTACTTGAGTCTGCTATAGCTTCATCTTTTCTATTGTAACCATCAAAACTAAAAGTTCACTTTGGTCTATTTTGACAAGTGGCCAATTGTACATGCACTTAGTATGAAGTGCCAAAAATATATTAAGGTGGGGTTGCATTGATTAGTACATCATGGATGAGGAAGATTTAATTACCTTGACAACACAAAACTATAAGCAATGGAGTGAATTAGTTCTCAGTTATCTTAGTGACTATAATGCATTGCCAAATGTGATAGGACTTTCATACAATGATGATCCTATTACAATCATTTGTCATGCACTCTTTCTATATATGGATATGGAGGTTATAGATTCACTTGATGACATGAAGTCAACTAATTATTATGATATTTGGATCTATATTTGGGAAATGTATGGAGATCCACATGTTCCTCCTTTTCCAAAAGATCTTTACCTCTAATTGTAGCTACTATTTCTCCTATTGATATTGCATCTACTGTTGCTCTTGATGAAGCTTGTATTCACATAGTCCTAGATTCACATGATTCAATGCAATAGGATATTCATCATCTTCTAGACTTAGTTTGTTGGGATGACTTCTTGATAGACATTGTGAGTTTATTTATGGAGTCCTACATTAAGCATATAGGAGACACTATTGATGATATACATATTCTCTTTATTGAGGATGATCCTTCTTCAATTATTGTGAGGGAAAAATCTAACCCTCATGATTCTCTACTTGATCTTTCTTTCAAGATTGACATGATTGTGGATACTTTCTTACTACATTTGCAGGAGGTCCCTTTCACTTTAGAGAATGGATTTGAGTCTCTGGACATTTCTTTACATGAATCTCAAACTGTTGGAATTTATAGGAGGGAAGAATTACTTTTGAGGGGGGGGGGGGGGGGGGGGGGGGTGAATTAGAGCTAACTAACTTTAACCATTTCAAAACCTTTTAACAAAAAATATTTACATGCATCTAGTTCATCTAAAAACATGAAAGTAAAAGCATGCATGAAAATAGATAACACAAGATTTGATAACCTAGAAACCCTAAAAAATGAGAACATAAAATTGGGGTGGGGATGACACCCACAAAATATCACTATAGCAATATGTAATTGTTCAAGGTTACAATGTTTGACCACTTTCAATGGTCTACCCTATGAAAGGCCTATCCCGTTAAAGACTTTACACCCTATTAAAAGTGACCTAGTTAAAGGATTTAACTACCCTACTAAAAGTAGGCCTAGTTAAAGGACTTTAGTACATTCACTTGGAATGCCACCCTATTAAAGGATTTACAAATGGCTGCTAAGCCAAGCTAAGTCCATAGGATTTTCAGTCCTAATACAATTGCTAAAGACTATTAGAAAGTCTTGACCTGATGACTTGAAATCCTCAATTACTGATTCTAGATCTTTGTTTTTCTCTAACTACTTTGATCCTTGCTTGATCTAATATGTCACTCTTCAAAGTTCTAATACTCTTTTATTGATCAACTAGATTCTGCAATGCTACATTGTTCTTCACTAAGTCTTTTCACCCTTTGCACTTTGTTATAATTCACCCATACACTTCTCTCTCATACATACAGATAATGGGGTTTCATCCTCCTTTTAAAGATTTCAAAGACTTAGGGTTAGGTATGAATCTACGATCAATATTAAATCTTTATTTGTCACTCAATTCTTACACTTTTCTTATTGGTTGCATACCTTTTCCATTTTTCTTATTGCCTACATGTTGATTACATAGGTAATGCAAAAGATTCATTCTTATCTTTAGGATCCTTAAAGATTCATCCTATGTTATCTCTCAAAGTGGTTTACATCTGATTTTGTGAAGATACAAACTCATATGCTAATTCAGTGTTACTCGGTACTTACTAGTAGTTGATGCTTGGTACATATAGTAATTTTGTATTACTTAGCTTCTATAGCAATTCTATTTTTCTCGGCATCTATACTCTACTTGGCATCTATAATGACTCGGCATCACTTATCACTTAGCACTTGAACTTCGCTCAGTGCTTGAAGATTACTCGGCACCTAAAGTTCACTCGACACCTATTAAATTTTTTGGCTCAGCATACAGTATAGCTCGACTTCTGTATTATAGTCAGCATTAACTTGAGAATTGGTTAAGTGTGTTGACACTCAAATGTCAAAACCAATCTAAGACCAAGAATCTCCCCCTTTGACATGAGTGGCAAAAAAACTTAACTGAACATTATGGATCTAATGTCTATGAGTATACTACATATTCTGTTCAGCATATATACATTACTTCAAAAAACTTGTTCAAAATTTTGTTATACCTCAAAATCTTGTAACTCCCTTGAGTTTATGTGCCATTTTTGTAACAAAAAATTTTGTGATGAATTTGTCTCATGCTAATGTATTTGATACTCTTTGCCTTATCTATACACTGTATCTATATACTCTATTTCTACTTGTACTCTATATCTATTCCCCTTTCACATCTTCTTGTAGTCTTGCATCCTTTTGGCTTTATTCCCTTATTAATTCCTCAAAATGTGAATTTGAGTATCTCTCCTTTTGGATATTCTTTATTACTTCCATCAAAGAATGTATTATTTCCCATTCTTATTTACATCTCCCCAAAATATTATATCTCACCCTTTTTGACACTTATGACAAAGGGTCCTAAGAATGAATAGAATAATTTTCCAAAAATGTTTTATTTACCTCCATAATCATCTTGAGAGAAGCATCCCAATTATCTAAAGCAATCTCCAAGGATTTGTGTTGGATGGCTATCTCTACTGCAAGATGTACAAGGCCTTCTAAAGTAGAAAGATTATGATCTTTCTTTAGTACATTTTCTACATAGACCATTTCCTTATGGAGTACTTATAAATGTGAGGTAATAGAAGATTGAATTTGCATCAATTTGGCCTTAATATTGGCCTCTTCTACTATCAATATAGCTAACTCCTTTTGTGTGTGAAGTGTACTTACAAAATGCTTCTCACTCTGAGCTGGATCTTTGGGTAGTTGTGTGCTATAAATCTTGAGATTTCATTCCAAGCTTAGTATCCTTTGGTTGGTTTCTTGTGTGAAATATGATGAATCACACAACTTGGAGTACAAAAAGAATACATTCCCAAATATTTCTTTTTCTTTTTCAATCTTCTTGGCCAATTCAACTTGTGAAAGTCCTATTTCACTAGATATTTTCTCATTAACTTTAATTTGAAACTTCTTTTCATACCATCCTAATAATTTGACATTAGTTTCAAGGTCTTCATTCTATACCTAGTCCACTATGTTGGATAATTACTCCATGATGGGTTGAGTTTCATCAGGTACTTGCAAGCTGTATGCATCAAGAAATATATCTTTGATTTCCACAAGTGCTTGCTTCTATCTATACTCATTTTTTAGTATCTCTTGTTTCTTCCTTCCCTCTAGTACCTCTCGCACTTCATTGATTTGAGCTAGGTTCATAGTTCTTAAGTCATAACTAGGTATGACTATTTCATCATCAAGTGCAAGGTCTCCATAGTGAACTACCCTTGCAACCTTGGTGAAGCTTGAGCTTGGTGCCGAAATCTGCAATGGTACTGCATGAATGCTTGACTTCTTAGTAGGAGTCCCTAATGTAGGCAAGTTTGCCAATGTCTGGATTGCCTCCTGCTCCTTTTCTTTAGGGGTTCTCTCCTCTTCCTTCTCCTCTTCTATACTACCTTGATCAATAATGATGATTTGAGGAGGTGCATCTTGTCTATGCAATAGGAAAATCTTGTCCTATTTTTTCCTTTGCTAGCTCCTTAGTAGTTGTTGTCATTTTGACTGTAACTATATTATCAACCTTAGCAATTTTATCTTGTGATTCCTACTTCTTAGGTTGATTTGATGTAGCTATGGGAGGTTTTAAAGGTGTTTCTTGTGTGTTTTCCTTCTCCCTTGTCATCTCTACTATAGCCTTTTATAATTCATCCACACTCACCAAAACTAAATTTGTACATAGTTGTGATTGCATTATAGTTTGGTGAAGGATCTTTTTAACATCCTCTACAATTCAAGGATTGATGTTATGAGCTGAAGTGTCAATAACATCCCTTAAAATTATTGTATCTATAGGTGTTGTATGTGGAGGACTAGGTGGTGGCAGTTGGGTGTCTTGGGCACTCTGTTCTGGCTGCTACTCTAGTTGTTGCCTCTTCACCTTGTGTCTTCTCCACTATTTATTCTTCTTTTTCTTTCTCTCCTTCCTCATCTTTCCCATTTTCCTCTTCTTCTTCATCATTTCTTCCTTCAAATGGATCTTACTAACCTTCTTTGAATATTGTCAATCCATATATTAATTTCCACATTTGTGTGGGCTTTTGCACAACATCTTCTACTTGGTTCTGCAAAATTCTAAAGGCTCTATATTTGGGTGCAAATTTTCTCCCATGCTTTTTACTAGCCTTAGTTATTTGACTTTTTGTTAGGTTTGGCATTACATGATCCAATGTTGACTCCCTTATTTCTTTCTCCATTTTGAAATAGTAATGCCATTTATTTTCAACTAATGATCTTAGCTCCTTATGCATTGAATTGTCTAGTTTAAGTGGGGTGGTCTTGATGTTAGCCATCATAGTGTAGATAGACTCTTCCACTATGTTTTATTGTTACTTCAATAGCTTATTGAAATCTATGGTCTTTAGACTAGTTAGGTCTGCATTATCTCTAATGTTATTGCAAATGATTTCCAATTTAGATGTGGTAGAACATCTTACGAATCTGAATTGCTCTTCATCATACTTTATTCTTTCTTTGTCTAATTCAGGAGGTGCAACATACTTTATTCTTTTCTTCTACTATGCAAGCCCTCCTTGTTTTTTACCCTTTTTCTTCTTTTTTTCATTAGCCACCTGAGTTGTTGCGTTGGTATCTACCTTTGTAGTTGGCTTGGTTGGGCTTAGCTTTGTTGCCTTCTTCTTCTTCCCCTTGGGTTGTGTAGCTAGCTATTTTTGAGCTTTTCTTTTCTTGGGCTTTGGCTTTGGTGCTTCTTTCTTGACACCTTCCTCTTCTTCAACATCCTCCCCCATTGCTTGGGTTATAGCAACTGGCCCCTGAACTTCTTCCTCTTCATCATCCATGTCTTCTTCTTCACCTTCTTCCTTTGTTGCTTCTGCAGTGCCCTCACCAAATTTTGCCTTTAGCTTCTTAACAAGTTTATCCTTCTTTTTCAATGTGGAGGTAGTCTTTAACTCTATATCCACTTTTCATCTCACCACATCATAGGTTCCAAAATGTGGTGCATCCTTGTCTATTTCCTCTACTACTAATGTAGTTATTGTTGCTGCTATCTCATCTATGTTTATTTCATAACCAAGAGGTCTTAACCATCTCACTCTTGGTATGGAAACTTGAACGTATGTATAGTCAATATCTACAAGAAAATATACATAATTTACATGTTTCTCTATTAAGGAAACTAGAATTCTTAGCCTTTTCTTCATTGACTTCTTAAAGTCTTCAAAATAACTAGTCATTAAGGTCTCAAAATTAGCTCTCATCTACTCTATGTATTCATTGAATTGAGCTATTATAAACCTCTTTTTCTTCCATGCAACTTTGCCAAAAGAATGAAATTCATTCTGAACATAAACGAAAATGCAAATCAAAATAGTACCAAATTTGCATTGGGTTCCCTTGGTTCTCTTGATTGCTACTAAATTTTCATTAATCTATTGTAGTTGCAGTTTTGCAAGGTCATAGGTATGATCCTTTTTCAGCAATTTGTAGCCTACATCCACTATAATGGAGGGCATGTTTTTGTGTTTATTGGATTGGTAGAACTTGTGTGCAATCACCCTAACAACAAAATCAACAAGAGGATCTTGAATGTTATCAATTGTCATCCCTCTCTTGTTTCACTTAGCACCATTATTCTTCTCAATTGCCTCCTTGGAATCACTCCTAAGGGTCTTTGGACAATCTAGGGTTTGGTACCTTGTCACTCTATGAAAAATTCTATTTGTGATTTTTATTGGGCCATCCTCGAACCATAAGCTTCCATCATGTATTTGGCTTAGCACTAGTCTAATCCATTCAGTCTTGAACACTATGTAAAATTTTGGGGCACACATTAAACCCTTCTTCTCAACAATCTGATATTCTTCATTTAACACTCCATTTTCACATAGTCTCTCATAGGCTTCCCTCATTTTCATGTCACCTATGGCTCCACTCTTGCAATTGTAACATTTTCTTACATCCTCAACCATAACTACTTTGGGGGGTATGACAGATAGGGCTCCATTTGGGTTGTTCTTATATGCTACCTTTGGTATTGTGCAAAAATTGGGTTGTTTGAGCTCATTGGATGCTATCTAGACTTCAAATGGTTCCTTCTCTTGATTTTATCTAGAGCTAGAAACCATTTTTGCAATCTAGGATTTTTACACAAATAAGATATGAAACTGTATAGTTTAGCATAGACATAAAAATGATTGAAAAAATGATAACATACCATATTTTCATTGCATTTAATTCTTAGTGTAGTTATATTTGTCCCCTCAACTTCTAAAGGATTCTACATTACTCGTCTTCCATTAGATTTCAATCACTCAACTTCTACAGGAGTATTCTTTACTTAGCTTCAAATTAGATTTCTTCTTCCCTCAGCTTCTACTATCAACTTGGCTCTAGTTAATCATTTAGCTCCTTCTATTTTGATAATTAACTCGGCATGTACTAGATTTTTACTTGGCCTCTGAGATCAACTTAGCAATACTTGCAAAATCTTGAAAATTTTAACTTTGCATCTTTGATCATGCCGATCTCTTCTTTTTAGTACTTGCTTGTTTTAGCGTATGATAAAGCTTTGTAAATAAGTTCTTCATTCCTTTTCTTTGTTTATTTTGATGAAACATGACCACTTGACCTATTAGGTGAAGTGATCCCTTCATTTGATGTGCTATACCCATCTTTCTTCTTCATGTCTTGTTCATTTCACCTTTGATGTGTTCAACATCTACCTTCTCTTTACCTTTGTTGTTCTTTGAATTGGGTTCCTCTGACCTTGTTGGGAAATTCCTATTGTTGTGACTAGTCTTCAAGCAACTCAAACATGTGGTTTGGCTCAACCATCTGCTATAGTTCCCTTTAAAATGTGTCCCTATGCAATTTTTAGGATTGTGTCCATATTCCTAATAGTAATGACAACTATACCTAGTGTTGTAGTCCCAATTGTAGTGATGTCCATGGTTACCTTCCCTTGTTGCTTTATTTGGTGTCAACGTAGGCTTTGATCTACAATCAAAAGCTCTATGTCCACACTTCTTGCAATTGTAGTAGTGACCTTCAAATTTTGGTGTTTTAATAGTCCCAATCCTACAATTGTGTGCTTGATGTTTTTACTTTTTTCACTTATGACAATGACTTGCATTCTTAGGTTTGTCATGCTAATGGGCATTCCTTCTCCTACACACATTAGAGGTATGTCCATTTTCACCACATAAATGACAAATAGGTTTAGTGTTCTTACCTTTGTTACTCCTTTCTTCTATAGTCTTGGATGACTTTCCTTGTTTAATGCTAGTGTATCCTAGTCCTTAAGTATCATTGCTATCCCTTGGTGATTTCAATAGCTACTCAAAGTAATTGAAGGCCTCATTAGGTTTGTTGAAGCTCTCTACAATCTCTTTTTCTCTTTTTAGGTCATTTTTCATATTCAATGTAGAGATCTCAATATCCTTGATATTCAGTTCATGATGTGCATTCATCATCTAACTTAGGGTGTCTAGCTACATGTTTGAAATTCTTGCAAGCTCAATTGACTTTTCATCTAGTCTATTGGCAAGGTTTCTCTTGTCGTCTTCTAGCATAGCCTTGTCTTCAATGGTTTTTTTCTTCTATTCAGTCACCTCACAAAGCATCATAGCTTGTGATTCTTTTTCAAGCTTGAGTGTTCTGATTTCTTTTGCTTGAGCTCTATTCTTCTCCATCAGGTATGCTATTACTACATCAAAATCTTTGGAATATCCATTTGAAAATAGGTTTAAGGTTTCAATCTCCTTGTATTATATATCATTCCTAGCTATGGAAATCTCTCTTCTTCTCTTTAAGAATTTTCTTAGTTCTTCTCTAGCTTGTTCAAAATCATGTAAAGAAAGTTGTATATTAATTGCCTAATTCTCTATGATCTTCCCAAGTTTTTAGACTTCCATTTTTAGATCTTTTCTCCAAGATGTAAGGCTCCTCCTTGTGAGAACTAGGCTCCAATACTAATTTTTGGCATTTACAGCTAGAAAGATTTACTTCTAAGAGGGAAGCTAAATCAGAAGTAACTAACTTTAACCATTTCAAAACCTTTTAACTCAAAACATCTACATCCATCTAGTTCATCTAAAAACATGAAAGTAAAAGCATGCATGAAAACATATAACACAAGATTTGGTAACGTAGAAACCCTCCAAAATGAGAAGGCAAAATTGGGGTGGGGATGACACCCACAAAGTATCATTGCAACAATATGTAACTATTCAAGGTTACAATGTTTGACTACTTTTAATGGTCTGCCCTATAAAAGACATGTCTTCTTAAAGACTTTACACCCTATTAAATGTGACCTGGTTAAAGGATTTAATTATCTTGCTAAAAGTATACCTAGTTAAAGGACTTTAGTACATTTTAGATCCTTTTTCTACTCTAACTGCTCTGATCCTTGTTCGATCTGATAAATCACTCTTCAAAGTTTTGATACTCTATTCTTGATCAACTAGATTCTACAATGTTGAACTATTCTCGGACCCTAACTTGGTCTAGCTCTCGGCCTCGAAGTGCTAGGGTCCATCAAGCAATAATGTGGATAGGCTCCAGTGCTAGCTATTCCTTCGACTCCACCTGTAAAGCATCCCAATCTATAATATGAGACTCATCATAAATGTATCCTCTAAGTACTAAAATATGAAACACATCATGGATGCGTGACAGGCTAGGTGGCAAAGATAAATGGTATGCAATAGGTCCTATCCTCTCAAGTATCCCAAACGGCCCAACAAATCGGGGTGCCAACTTAGAGCCCTTTTCAAAATGAATCAGACTCTTGTATGGTCGCACCCTCAAGAACACTCTATCACCAACTTGATACTCTTGATCTATCCTCTTCGCATTAGCATATTTCTTCTGCCTATCATGTGCCTCTCTCAGGCGCTGTTTGATCAGGGTCACCTGCTACTCCATCTCCTTTACTAACTGGGGACCAATAGATACTCGATCCTCGATCTTGTCCCAACTCAAGGGTGTCCTGCATGATCTCCTGTACAAAGCCTCATAAGGCGACATACCTATGGAAGAATGATGCCCATTGTTATAGGAAAACTCGACAAGATGAAGGTATTCCTCCCATTTGACCTGATGATCCATCACATACATACGTAGCATGTCCTCCAAAACCTGATTCACTCACTCGGTCTGGCCATCGGTCTGAGGATGGTACACTATACTAAAATTGAGCCTAGTGCCCAAAGTCGACTGCAACTCTCTCCAAAATGAAGAAGTGAACAAAGAGTCTCTATCAAAGATGATCTTATGGGGAACACCATGAAGTCTAAAAATGTCCCGCAAGAACACCTGAGCTATGTCTCATGCTATGAATGTAGTATGCATAGGTGAGAAATGGGCAACCTTGGCCAATGTGTCAACTATCACCAAAATGGCATCATGGTGATGAGATGACATAGGAAGACCAATAATAAAATCCATAGATGTAGTGTTCCATTTCCACACTGCAATCTCATGTGGCTGGAGAAGCTCGCTAGGATGACGGTGCTCTACCTTCACCCTCTGGCACTAAAGGCATCTGGCAACTAAGATAGCAATCTGCACTCTCATGCCTGGCCAATGATACAACTACCTCAAATCTACATGTAACTTCTTAACATCGGGGTGCGCTGAATAAGGTGCTCTGTGAACCTCAAGTACAATGAGCTCACGCAAACCCCCAATGGAAGGTACATACATACGTCCCTTATGACACAAAAGTCCATTGAACTCCAAAGAATACTCTACAAAATTCCCTTCCAAGGGTCTCTGAGAATGTACTAACTGACTAACTTCTGCATAAAGCTCATCGGCTGGTAAGTGCTATAAGATCCGCTCTCTCAAGTTAGTACAAGTAGTCATAGATGAAAGCTCATGGTGCCTTCTGCTTAAGGCATCTGCAACCACATTCTCCTTTCCCTTGATGTAATGTACATCAAAATCATACTCACACAAAAACTCCATCCACCTTCTTTGCCTAGCATTAAAGTTTGGCTGAGGAAATATGTACTGCAAGCTTTGGTGATCGAAATGAAGCTCGAATCTATGACCCAAAAGGAAATATCACCATCTCACCAAGGCATAAACCACTACCACTAGTTCTAGGTCATGAGTAGGATAATTGAGTTCATGAGTCTTCAACTTCCTAGACTCAAAGGAAATAGTTCATCCTTCTTGCATAAGGACTACCCCTAAACCATCTAAAGATGCATTGGTGCACACCACAAAATTTTCAATAGGATCTGGTACTGCAAGAATCGGTGCACTTGTGAGGGCTCTCTTGAGCTCTTCAAAAGATCTACCACACTTCTCTATCCACTCATACTTTTGCCCCTTTTTTTGAAGAGATGTGATGGGGTGTGCCAATCTAGAGAATCCTAAAATGAAGTGTCGGTAATATCCTGCTAGCCCCATAAAGCTCCTCACTTCAGTAACACTGGTGGGTACTGGCCAATCCATGATGGCCCTAATATTTGACGGGTCTACTGAGACTCCATCACCTGATATGACATGACCTAAATAATGTATCTCAGGTCTGAAGAATGCACACTTTGACAAGCTGCCAAACAACTAATTCTCTCTCAGCTTCTACAATACCTATCTTAGGTGCTCTTCATGCTCTCTCTCATCATGAGAATAAATCAGAATGTCATCAAGAAACACAACCACAATCTTATCCAAAAATGTACAAAATACTCCATTCATGAGGCTCATGAATACAGCTGGAGTATTCGTAAGGCCAAAAGGTACCATGGTGAACTCGTAGTGGCCATACCTAGTACGAAAAGATATTTTGGGGATACCACTATCCACAATCCTCAACTGATGGTAACCTGACTTCAGATCAATCTTTGAAAATGCTCGGGCACCCTGCAACTGATCAAAGAGATCATCGATTTTGGGAAGAGGATATCGGTTCTTGATGGTCACTTTGTTCAATTGATGATAATCAATACACAACCTAAGTGATCCATCCTTCTTCTTGACGAAGATCACCGGTGCACCCCAAGGTGACACACTAGGTCGAATATGCCCCTTCTCTAGGAGTTCCTCCAACTGAGCCTTTAGCTCACTAAGCTCATGACTAGTCATCCTGTATGGTTCTCTCAAAACTGGCTCGGCTCCTGGCACTAGGTCTATGTGAAAATCCACTACTCGAGGTGGAGGCATACCAGGAAGCTCTGAAGGAAACACATCTGCAAACTCCTGAAGGATTGGAAAATCATCAAGGGATGGTTCCCTCTCTGAATCTTCCTCTCTACCACTAATAGTGATAGCAAACAACTGACAACCCTTTTGCATGCACCGTCTAAGCTGCATAGTGGAAATCATACGAAGGGACACCGGCCTCTTCACTCTAAAGATCTCCCTGGAGATACCATCATCATCCACACATTCCACCCTCTTCTGTCAAAAATCCATCTTGGTGCTATGGGCATAAATCCAATAGATGCCAAGAACAACATCATAAGAGCCTAGAGGGGTAATGCGTAGATCAGTCCTAGTGGACATGTCTCCAATCTGCATCTAACAACTCCACACCAAGGAATTAACTAACACTCTGGCTCCTAAGGCTAACTCTACTTCCCAACTAACATCCTATCTAATTGCCACTAGCTCACAATGCTCCACCACAAATGGAGATATAAAAGAGTTAGTAGCCTCAGAATTAAATAAACATACAACCATATGGCCCTGTATAATACCTGTAGCCTCGATAATTGTGGCCTGATGCTTAGCTTGGCAGTTGTCAACCACTGCAAAAACTCTATGGGATCTATCTAGGTCACCAACTGTCGGCTCTGAAAAAGCCCTGCCCTGACCACTAGATGTATGTCCCTGTAGACACTCCATAGCTATATGACCCATGCCACCACAAGTGTAGCATGGTCTGCGAGTATAAGATCATGCACTCTATGACCCAGATTATTGTGGGCCTCCTGACCTGCTAGATCTATTGTATCCACCCCTAGAAGACTATTGAGTCTTCACTGACTATGACTGTGGAGCCTATACTTTCTGATCCTGCTTAGGTCCCTGTGACAACCACTGCTTGGGCTTGGAGCCCTGATAACCCTGAGAAGGTTTCTGCTGCTGCTGTTGCTGGGGTTTTGGCTATTGAGACTACTGGCCCTTAGAGGACCCTACTATATAGTTTTGATTCCCTTTCCAAGGGGGTTTCTGCTGGGAGGAGTTTCAATTCTAAGATTGATCTCGTGACTCTTGCCTACCTCGAGTATCCTCAGCAACTAGTGCTATCTCCATTGCCTATCTAAAGGTGGTAGGAAAGGCCATCCGAACTAGTCCCTGAAGAGAGAAATTTAGCCCCATGATAAAGCGATGCACCCATAGTTTCTCATCCTTCATGTATTCCACATAAGGAAGGAGCTCGAGAAACCTACTCTTGTACTATGCCACTGTAAGGCCTCTCTGATAAAGAGAATGGAACTCCTCAATCTGTTTCTGTCAGAAATGCTCTAACAAGAACCTCTCTCAAAATCTTTCTAGGAAAGATTCCCCTATGAGGCTGTCCATCTTCACTCCACCAATAATCTCCTCCTGATGCCACTAGTTGGAGGCATCCCCTCTCAACTGATGAAATGCTAGGCATGCTTTTAGATTACTCCCATAAGGGCGTAACCCAAAGCATCGCTATAGGCTCTGCAACCATGCCTCTACTACTGAACCCTTAGTGGAACCGGTAAAGAGCGGTGGCCCAAGTCGAATCAATTCCCTGATATCATCTCCTACATGTCTAAGAGGTCTATCAAATGGGGGCCCTCTCTGGTGTATGGACTCTTCCTCGTGTTCACCCTGACCCTCTAACTACCTCGGTGGGGGATTCCTAGTCCTCTCTCTGACTCTAGGCCCGCCTCCTCTGGGTCCCTCTACTTCCACTACTAGAATCTTCTAAACTGGCTGAACTACAGGTACTACTCTCTGCTGAACTACACCAATCAAAGTTTGAAGTGCATCTATAATGTCTTGGTTCAGGTTCTGTGGTGGTGGTGGTGGAGGTGGAGGTGGTGGTGGTGGAGGTGGTCCATCCTCCTGTCCCACTCTACCACCCCTAGCCCTACGACCTCTGCCTCGCTGGCTACGAGTTACATGTGGCATCTACACAATTAAAAGTTTGAGTTAAGTTTAGGAAGCACAATGGTTTAAGGTTCCTAGTGTTGAAACACAGGCTCTGATACCAAAATGTCATGCCCAAACTACGAGGGCAAAAAATTTTTTTTTTTTTTAAAATAATAATTAAATTGATATAAGTTTTAAAATGATTGTGATGACAGTTTAAGAATAGGATCTCTACAATACATCTTAAGTTTAAAGAGTTTTCACACATGAATTAATCATTGATTTATCCTTCATCATTGAATCGGTTAATCATCTTAACAATCAAATTTCTAAAACGTTTTATCACAGTTTTAAGTAAAGGTTCTCTATACTGATAAATTATTATTTTCGTTATTAAGATGATATCGACAATAGTAATTTTATTACATTATCTTTCCACACAATGTGCATATAAGCTACCCACACACCCATATAAACTATCAAGATTATGATCAATTATTAACCTATTAAATAAAACTAAATAATATTCAACAATTTCTTAAAAAAATTATTAAATAACTAAATTAATTTAATACTAAACTAATTAATCTAAAATATCTTACAAATTAAACTAATTAAACTAACTACTAAGACAATTTTCAAACTAATACAATTAAATCTAATATAACTAACTAAAATAAATAACTAAAACTAATTACTATCTAATCTAAGATCTAACACTATCTTATTTAACATTTAATAAAACATAAATTAAAATAACCAATAAACTAACTAACTTAAATAACTAAAACTAAACTTATCTTTAAAAAAAACATACTAACAATAATTTAAAAATTTAAATCACTAACTTATTTTAACATCAAATAAAACACAAATGAAATTTAATAAAACTAACTATTAAAATCACTAACCCAACTACACCCTAATCCCCTACACACCTGCCCCCACTAGCCCTTGCACAAGCATTGTCCTTGGGATAGCCCTCTGCCCGAGGGTACATTGGCAGAGCTGCCCCCCTCCCTCAAAACCTGTGGCCCAAAACAATAAAGGTGGAGCCAAAAGTTGCAAATAGCAACTTAATAAAGTTGAGTGCCTATTTTCATATGGCGGTGGGGGATGGGACATGGGGTGACATCATCCCATGTGATGACCTGCCCAAAACTTTAAACATTATTAATCCTCCCTCCAAAACTGACATCTACTAAAGAAGGAAGGGCATACATTAATTACATAAATTTTTATAGATAGCAAAGATGGATATTTATAAAATTTATTGCATAAAGTTTAGTTGATAGGAATAAGGTTTTTTTTTTCAATTAATTTTGAAATTTTGAACATTATTATCTATAATTCCTTTTTTTTTTTTTTTTCGAATTTTAAAAATAAAAATATTTTGGAGAATATTCTCTATTGCAAGGAGGCATTTAAATTTTCTCCCATACAAAAGGCAGAGAGTTTTACTCTCTTGCAACACACATTTTTTTTATGAAAATTTTTCTAAGTATAGAAATTACAAGGCAAGCAAAATATTGTTTTTTTTTTGAAGGTGTATTTTTTCTTTAGAATAGATTTAAAACATTTACACCAAAATCATTTGATCTCCTATAAATTTTAAATTGGAATAATGCAACCTTTGTCAAAAAATTTCATTTAAATGAAGATCCATAAAGCCTATTTACAACCTGGGTGAACCCACAATAATGGTTTCCACTTTAGTGGGATGAACAAAAATGAAAAAAATTTCAAAATGAGAAATTGAGTTTACCATATGTTCGCGCGAACTTTTTTTTTTAATCATGTTCGCGTGAACATATTTCGTATGTTCATGTGAACATATGTGATATATATGTTAACGCAAACATGATTTGCATGTTTGCGCAAACATAGGTTCACGTGAACGCCATGTTCACACAAACATGCAAAATCACAAAAAATTTTACCTTTTTTTTTTTTTCCCTCTTTTGACTGCCATTATTGTAGGAGAATGATCTCCTACTGTAAAATAAAAAATGTCAAAATGTGCTTCTCGGAGCAAGCTTTCCAATGACTATAATTTTATTACATAATTTAATCATTAAGACTTTCAAATATGAGTTTAACTCATTATAGGTTCATTATCGATTGAACATCAACCGACTTTGACACCTCGAGAAAATTAGTAAATTAGGTCAAATTTTTTTTGAAAAATATGGAGGCACTGGCTTATTGAGATACCGTTCTATTCAAAAAAAAAAAAATGGTTTATGATAAATTGACTTCAAATTATCTGTGTCAAACAGAACGTATGTCTGAATTATGGTTCATGTCACTTCAAAACTTCATAAACTATACAATATTCAACAAAAATAAATCAAACCAAATGCAGACACTGGATATTGATGCTACAAATCCAAAACAGAAAGAATTACTTCATTATCATTTCTAGAAAAAAAGTTATGTTTGTCAAATAGACTGTCACTTTTTAAAATATTGAATTTTATTATATACCACTTTTTGGAGGAGATAAAAAAAGTTGACATAAATAATTTTTTTTTTTTAGATTAAAAAATATGGTTAGAAAGTAGGAACAAAGTACTCAAAATCACTAGTTTATGTCATCTTGAAATTATTTATAGTTTTGGAGATATAGTCACTTGAACGTGACGTTTGTTGCAAAAATATTGATTTCAAAGTCAAAATTGGTCAAAAAGTGGAACCCATTATTGTGGGATCACCCACCTTAACATACCAGGAATATAAATTATCCATTTTATTCAATAATGCAATACTTGCTGATTCAAATAATCATGCAACCTGAATCTACATCCATGATCATAATTTCATTTTCAACCATCTAAATTTAAATCACGATTAAATCACATGATGACCAATTATGCTCAAAACACCAATTTTATTGGCATACTTGATTCAAAGGCTCAGCCGAAAAAGAATCAGGAAGAAAACCTGGCTTCGTTGCCAATTACAACAAGGTTTAAAATACAATTTACAATAGGATCTCAATCTCAAATTTCAACAATTTAATGAAATTTTCTTCATGACCCTAATCAAGGGATTTATAATGTTTTCTGCAACTCATTTCTAAAACCATGGAGGGAACAAAATTTGATCAAGTGACCAAAAGCATGACCAAGAACAATTTAAAAAATTCATATTTATACAAGGTTTCTACAACAAGATCTAAAATGAATCAACACTAGGGAAAGGTGGATTCTTCCAACTAGGAGAAGTCAAGTACAACACCAAATTAGATGCCCAATCAGGGCTATTAATCAAGAACTTTTGTTCTTCCATTTAGAAATACCATACTCATACGAGGTTTGTGCTGACGGGTAGGGGCCCATAACACCCTACCCTTTCTCCCTCTTCTCATCCTGAGAAGAGACTCTACACTGGTTGGAGTACAACTAAACAGACCTTTTCCAAAATTGGTCACTTCTGCCCTCTCCAAAGGTGAGTAATACCAAAACACCCATGAAAGAAAAATATCAAAATTGCAAACATAAACATGAAAGGAAAACATCCAAAATAACATGTTTTTCAAATCTTCCCAACATACCCACAAACATACAAACATTGAAACAACAACAAGGTAGCAAAAGCATGAAACAAACATGAAAACTAAATAAGGGAGATGAGAATTTCCTACCTTCACAAAGAGGTAATGGCAATGAACAAATTTGAGTAGAGTTTCCACTTCCTTCCTTCAATCTTCAAGAACTCCTCTCTAAATGTAGAGATTGGGTAACAACTTCCACAAGTCTAAGAAGGGCCTCTAAATAGGCCTCCAACTCAACCACCCAAGGGCTCAATAACTACCCCCACCCACTTGCAATTCTAGAAACTCCTAACTCAACCTACACTATGATTAAACCCTAAGTGGAGATGAGGTGAAGTAACTCAAGATAACCATGGTCAATTTTCGCACAAAGGCAAAAAGAGACTTTTTGAGTGACCTCAAAAGTCAAAAAAAGGGGCTTAGGGGTTGGAAAAGACCCCTAACCCATACCCATACCCTTTGGGTATAATTATATCAAGTTTTAAGCCTTAGGAAAGATGTTTAGAGTGAAACAAAATCTAGGAATAAAATAGGACCATCTAACTACTCTAACATTGCAGATTAAACATTAATCTGGATTAAGGGATGACTAACCTCGATTAAGAACCCAATAGAAAACTGACACCAACTAAACCAACTTGGGTCCAAAGGTTAAACAACTAACCCTAAACAACACACTGAAGCACATAAATACTTTATGAGTGTCAAGGGACACTAAAAGAACATAATTACGAACATTAACATTCACTGAACAAAGAAGATATATACATATATCTCACAAGACAATACATGAATTATGAACAACAAGGTCTCCAAAATTAGCACAAGGAGATCAATTATGTTCCTCCATAGGGTTTCTCAGCTAAATATCTGCACACTCATTGCACACATCAGTAGTCTCATAAAATCACATGTACATAAATGTATATGTATCAAAAATTCACATAAATTAAAACATACATCAATAAGGGTTTCTTCATCCTGTTTAATTCTTAATCATTTAAAATCTCTTAAATCAAAGTCTCAATCCTACATTTACTGATTTCATCAACATACATATACATGAAATATTAAATGACAGTCATCAAATATATCTGAAAGTAACATCACATATCATGAAATAATAAAGTATGTTCTAAGCATCAGATAATGTCTCGACATCTCAAGTTGTGAATATCAAAACAATAGTAATGTATCACTATGCTACGATGGGTCGGGGTGAGGCCTCACAAAGATCACTGATGGAGATGTCAACAGAGGCTAATCAATGAACCAGCAAATGAGCAAATGGAGATCTGAATTTGTGAAGTGAGTTTTACTTTACATATCAAAGATATTGTTACATTCTAACCATTATATTAGTCAAAATCCTTTAATCAAGGTGACATTCTAATGAAATAATCCAATTTACTCTAACAAGGCCACTCCTAATAGGGTGATTAAATCATTTAATAGGTTCACATTTAAAAATGTTTTGTATAACCTTTAATAGAGTTGCCTCTTGACCAATCTCACTTTAGAAGAGTGAAAAATTGATAGCATGTTATTTGGTGGTTTTTACCAAATTGGGTTTCCACATTAAGTTCCAGTGTCAAAGTTTTATTTACATGTGTGGATGTTATTGTTATGCATGCTATATTTTTATAGTAGTTTATTTACTAGTAGTTGGCATAGATAGGAAACAAAGAGTTAAGAGATTGCATGAAAAGTTAAATTGCTAATGACATGCTATATAGGCAGAGTTGATTTATGAGATTAATTGAGTTTTTTGATGTTTGTAAAATTTTAATTGGTACATCTGGACCTGAGGATAATTTATTCACCACCCCCCAACTCTTAGTTATTCTAAATCATTATAATAGGGAAGCCTTATTTCAAGATATTTTGAGTGAAGTTTGTAAAAGTTTAATTGGTACATCTGGACTTGAGGATAATTTATTCACCACCCCCCAACTCTTAGTTATTCTAAATCATTATAATAGGGAAGCCTTATTTCAAGATATTTTGACAATTTTACATAGATCACTCATTCTTCTTTCATGTTTATTTCATTTACACTTTTCAATTATCTTCCATGTATACATTCTTATCTTTGGTCTTTTATTCTTTTCCAATTTGAAATCCAAAGTTCATAGAGAAGAAAGAAGTGGAGCTTCTTTTCAAGGTATATGGATAGTTTTATATACTTCACTTACTATAGTTTGTATTATCTCTTTCACATTAATATATAGCTTTTATTTTTTAAATACTTTTTGTGTACCTATATTTATTTATTTTTAACTTGTATATTGTATTCTATAATTTTTATCAACTTCACATCTCTTTTTTATTTCATTGATTTTATGTTTTGATGTGCACTTCATGTTGAAAGAAAGATTGGACAATTTCTTTCATTAACTTTAGTGGTCTTACTATTTACATTTCACAATAGAATGAAAAACCTTTTGGGTATGTACTTGTCCAAATGATAATTTTTTCTTTAGGTGGTCACCCTCAAAAAATTGGAAAGTGGTAATGTGTTCCATTTTGGCATTGTGTTATCTTAGAATCAGACTTCACTATGATTTTGCAACATGAACAAAGCTAAATACTACCATTATATTTTCTATGGTATCATTGTTATTCACTACATTTCCACTTACCATTCCTTGATACTATTTCTATTTCCCTTTTGAATCATGCAAGGTGATAGACACTAAAGTTGATAAATACTAAAATTTAATTATGTACTATTAAAAAATTACTTTTGTTTTCCTTTAACTGATGCAACTAGATCCACAAACTAGATTATGTCTTCCTAATAAAACTTCCAAGGCTTATCCTAAGCCTTTAGGGCTATCACATGTTCCTATTCCCAAGAGGATCCTCTCTCCTATCACCTTCTACAAGACCCAACTCATTAATTTTTTGTATCACTTCTACTTTTCTACCCTTACCTAGTCTTCCTCTAGTCACTTCTTGCCTAGTGTTCTTTGATCTTGGTCACCATAGCTTTCCAATTAGCTATTGCCCTATTTTGAGCACCTTCTCCCTTTCTTCTTAGAGAAACATCCTCCATGTCAAATTTGGTTGATGGGGAGCTTCTTCACTCTACAAGTTTCTTGCTCTACCAAGGCTACTCATAGCCTACCTAGGGTTACTATTCCAACCCAAACCTAGAGGAATCCTTCCTAGTCCCCTTTCACCAAAAAAAATTCTAATCAATTCAAGTTTCCATCCTCTAACTCCAAGTCACCAACTATGCAAATTTTAGCTCAATATGCCAAAATCTTGCCCAAGTGCCACTAGTAGGTCGAAACCAAGTTTTGGCTACCCTTATGATTCTCTTGACATATTTCCTACCATTCTACATCATCCTATTAATTTTCTCACACCTACAAGCCTTTCTTGCCTTATTTTCCCTTTTAGCCCTAAGAGCCCTTATTAGCCCTCTTAGAAATATGGAATTGTCATTAACTCACAAAAACTGTTAACAAAGCCTATTGATGTCTTTAGTACTTTGATTCCTAATGACCTTGTCTCAAAGACTCTCTAGGTCTTAGGCCCATGTGCTATTCATACATTATGCCTCCAAAAAACCCCTATTTGAAGGGTTTTTAAGGCAATGATAATGAAACCTTCACAAATTACTCTAAACTCCACATCCAACCTCCTCCTCTAATTTATGGACCCCTAGTATCCTACTCCATCATTTCCTAAGAAAGATTGGCATGTGGCAATCTTTTGTTCCCACCAAAACTCCACTACAAGCTTTCATTGCATCTTGCCAAGCCTTTCTTTCTTGCCTAGGGCTGGCTTGTAAAATTAGTTCCTTGAATTCCATGGTTGGTTACATTAATACCTTAGTAATGAAGGATTGGACATCCTTCCATAATGATTCTATGGTCAAATAACATCATGTGTTTTACTTAAAACAATACACCGACTTCACTTAATTTAAAAATCCAGGTATGTAAGCTTGAGATGATGACTAAAAAGTATATGCTCTAATTCTTCTTTAAATCATTACAACTCAACAAAAGGAAATGTTGAAGGAAACCTATGCTAGAAACTAAAACAACTTAACATAAAGCTTAAGATAATGTTGCAAATGATAAACCTATCTATGCACCTATGTTGTAGGAATAATTCAATGATTCTGTTATCAATGGATGTAGGAAACATAATTCTACCTTGCAAGAAAATAATGAGAAAATGAAATATATTCTAATAGAATAGTTCACTCACCAAGTGGGCCCTATTGGTTGAGTGAAAAGAAAGACAATCAAGATAAAAGATGTAGACTTGAGCTATGCATTTTATTCATTCATGCTTGAAAGATTACACTTGATTAAAAACAATATCACACTCTACTACTATCAAAATCAACTTATTCTATTGTTCTTGTAACTAACTATTGGGATTGAAAATTGCATGGTGTTGAGATAATGGGTGTTGCACACATTGCATAATATTGTTATATTTTATTATTTTATTTTATTATGTAATGTTGCACCTAGATAGACGTGTAACATGTAAAGATTCCCATGGAATATTCTTGATGAGTTGTATTGTAACATTGTGATAATATTTTATGTAATTATTTAATATTGGGGAAAAGAATTAAATGCCCAATATTAAATGTGGGGTCAGTGGGTTAGGTAGCACATGGTTTTAGCACATGGTTTATGTAATACCACTTAGTCGTTATGTGGGACTTGCTACTATATAAGCAACCACAAGGGTAGTTGATGTAGAGAAGGAGAGAGAGTGACAAGGAAAAGACAAAAGGCAAGAGTCGAGCGAGACAAGGCTTGATAGGTTAGCCAAGGGAGCATTTGTGAAGGTTGGAAGCATGGCATGGGATGTGTGGATTCATGCTTGTTCACATAGTTTGCTCAGTTGTGGCTATGGCCATGAAGGCTTCCATGGTTGTATGGCAATGGTATTTTTTGCTGAATAGTACATGATGATGCATGCTTTTGGAGGCTGGGTTTTTTCCCTCAATGAGGGTTTCCTAGGGTATATCTTGTGTCACAATTTTGTGGGTATGTTGTCTATTCTCTTGCATGTGGATTTTAATTCCATGTTTATTTTAGATCTATTATGGGTTATGTGGAAACAGTTATATTCTTTATTGCCAAGTTTCCTTACAAGTGGTATCAGAGCTATGGTTTTATTATTGTAACCCTAGATTGAATCCATGGGAATGCATGAGAGGATAAAATAAAGGGCAAGATATATGAATGATTTATTGCAGATTTGAGGGTTTTGGATTTGTTGTTATGATGGGATGTTAAAAGATTTGGGCATGTTAAATTGTTGGAGAAAAGGATTTTTTGAATGTTTCATTTAAATGAGGGTTTTGGGGGGTAGCTTGCAGAAATGACCTCTTGGGTAAAAACAGACCTCACCATTGGATCCAGGTCGACATTTCCATAAAATTTGATATATAATATGCCCTACTTTGGCCATGTTCAGAGGAAATGAAAGAGTTTTTTGGTTTCAGCCCATGATGGCTGTCAAATTTAATCCCGTCAGAATTTTCGTCACTGAAAAAAAATTAAAAATGAAAAATCGTACTGAAAATGGTAAAAATACTGTCTTAGTAAAACGGTCATAACTTTCTCTCAGAATATCAGATTTTAGAGTTCTTACAGGTGTTGAAAAGCTAATTTAGAGCACTACAACTTGGCATAGGTTAGGTTCTATGATTTTAAAATTTTGTTAGGATTTAAGAGCCCTAAATTCAGATGTTATTTATTTTGAGCACGGATTAGGGCATAACTTGGGCATACAGAGTCAGATTTTGGACTTCCAGTAGTCAACGGAAAGCTCTTTGATAGCTCTACACATTGATTCAGATTTGGTATAGGTTTGGCATGATTTATTTGTTGATATATTGATCTAAACAGTTTATAGGTATATTTTGACTATGGTAACATTGTGAGTTTATGTCATTGGAGATTTAAGTTTTGATGTCATTGTATACTCAAGTTTGGTCTCATGATGATATGGTTATCAGTGTTTGGTTTGGATATGCATGATGACTTGTTGGATCTACAAGTTGTGCAGTGTTGTAAGCGATCTATACTTACAGGTTGCATTTATAGCTTGGTTATGGGTTGTCTTTGCCCATTGATCTTTCATTATTGATGCATATTCAGATTGGTGGCTTGGATTTGGGTTGTCTATTCCCTAAGTCACATGATCTACTATTTTCTTCATGTAGAAGGGATGAGATGTTGTTACCAGGTACAATCATGGTGGAGGATTGTGGTTGACTATGTTGACAGGTTGGACATATTGAGAACCAGATGCTTGGTTCATGGATGTGATCATGGTGTCATGGATTTTGGCATGACATGATTGGTTATACAGGTACATCCTTGATGTTCATTAGCTTGGATTTCTGATTCAGTTATGGTGGTATATCTTCTTGGTTGAGGATCATGGTTATTTAGTTTCTTTTGAGGAGATCATGATGTGCACTTTGAGTTCTTTGATGGTTTGATTCCTTGGTTGATTCTCATGGTTAGAGGATGATTCTTTCATCATTATGTCATGGATAGCTTGGATACACATTTTAGTAGGAGCTTGTGACAGTGATGGGGTGACAGTGTAGGATTAGTTCCTAGTTTGGTTTATATCTTCTTGGTTTGGAGAGTTTGGATTTTATGATGCCATAGGTGACTTGGTACCATGGTTGAGTGGAAGTTGTTGGCATTGATATATTTATTGAGTGTTTGCAGATGTTGGAGGATTGTCTTAGATCCTGTTGCTGTAGAAGCGTCTTTGACATTTGCATGGTGCACTTGTTATCTTCATGGTGTTTGAAGATGGTTAGATCTTGAGGACTCATGAAGTTCTTGATTATCTTCATGGTATGTGGAGATGGTTCTTCCTGGTATGTGGAGATGGTTTTCTTCATGGTGTGTGGAGATGGTTGCATCTTGAGGACTCATAGGGTTCTTAGCAAAGGTGTGGTTTATGCTTTTATTTGGCATGTTATCCTTGGTGTGAGGATAGTTTCATTATTATGTCATGGTATACTCTTGATACATGTTTAGAGTTGTGACATGTTATGGTGTGTTCATATGGAGCATGTTATCTCTTTGGTTGAGATGGTAAGATCATGTTGTCATGTTCCTGAGGCCATGGTTGGAACTTTGACATTGATATTGGTTTAGTTTCTTGGTATTGAGTACACTGATCATAAGCTAGATACTTCATGATATTGCTATGTTGAATTTGGAGTTGGCATGGATTTATTGGTTACAGGTGCTCATGGATACTTAGAGACGGTGGTGATGCTAATTTCTCTTGGATTAGAGAAGCATTTGTTGGGACGGTTGATGGTTTCAGTAGGAAGTCCAAGGGGCAGTCACCTGATATGGACTTGAGAGGAGATTGTTCTTAGATGAGTCTTGGTTGGAGACTTGGGTATCTTGATGAGCATTCTCATTCCCCACTTTTGGTCTACTCGACGGTTTGCTACTTGAGAGGTATAGCCCATTGTTTTTCTCAAGTGCATTATATTTATGCTTGTCTTTCATGGATATGGATCTTGAGCTATGGTACATGAGTTAGTTCTGGAGGGTTCATTTGAGAGATGGTTTAGCATTGGTTATCTCCATGAGCATATGTTGTTATGCTGGTTGAGTTTGGGAGATGGTTTTATTGGGCATTTTCCTTGGTTTAGGAATGTTTTTATGAGTTTGATCTTCTTGTGAGAGGCTTACATCCATGATGAGTTATATTGTATGGTTTGGGTGTTGTTGAGGCTTCTTGTTGGGGTTTTATGGAGGAGATCATACTTGCAGAGTTTACATCTAGAGGTGTGTGTAGAAGGACATGATACAGGTTATGATTTGCATAGTTTCTCTGGTCTTGGTTATCTTCCTGGATGTTCAGTTTTGCTTACATTGGATTTGAGATTGGTTGGAGATTGTAATCACTGGTTTGTGCTCATGTATGTCATGTGAGAGATGACATGGTTATTTCTTTCTCTTTCCTTTGTTGGTTGTGGTGAACTTGGGAGAGCATTGGAGACTTGTTATGAGAGTTTTTTTTGTAGGATATTGGATTATGTATTGTGGATGTCCTTGATACTACATGGATTTTCTTTGAGATGTGTTGAGTGGATTGGTTATAGATTTGACATTATCTTTTGCAGTGGGAGCTTCTTGGTATATATGTGGCAGGTATTGCTCTTGAGGCTTGTGATTGCAGGTTGCAGATTGGATATGTCGGTGACATAAGATTCACTTTTTATACCTTAGAGGTATGTATAGTTGGATGACTTTGGCACTTGCTGTGGGTGCTATTTCAGCTATGGATATTTTTGACAACTACGAATACATGTGATTACCTTTGGATCAGGTTATTTGTGCTTGGAATTTTAGTTGGTACAGGATTTTATGATCTTCTAATGTGACAGGTTGTGTGACTTTCTCTTTGGATGGCTTCTATGTATGTCCAGTGGTAGTGGCATAATAGGAGGTGAGATCATTCATGTTTGAGATGCTGAATACTTTAATTTTGTCATGGGTACCAGGATGGAGCACTTGGTGTATTTTTGATCCATGATGGTGGATGTGTTGGGAGGGATTGTTCCCTTGTTCATTTATGTGACTACGGATTGACCCTATGCAATGTATACAACAAGTGGGAGATTGTTGAGATAATGGGTGTTGCACACATTGCATAATATTGTTATATTTTATTATTTTATTTTATTATGTAATGTTGCACCTAGATAGATGTGCAACATGTAAAGATTCCCATGGAATATTCTTGATGAGTTGTATTGTAACATTGTGATAATATTTTATGTAATTATTTAATATTGGGGAAAATAATTAAATGCCCAATATTAAATGTGGGGTCAGTGGGTTAGGTAGCACATGGTTTTAGCACATGGTTTATGTAATACCACTTAGTCATTATGTGGGACTTGCTACTATATAAGAAACCACAAGGGTAGTTGATGTAGAGAAGGAGAGAGAGTGACAAGGAAAAGACAAAAGGCAAGAGTCGAGCGAGACAAGGCTTGATAGGTTAGCCAAGGGAGCATTTGTGAAGGTTGGAAGCATGGCATGGGATGTGTGGATTCATGCTTGTTCACATAGTTTGCTCAGTTGTGGCTATGGCCATGAAGGCTTCCATGGTTATATGGCAATGGTATTTTTTGCTAAATAGTACATGATGATGGATGCTTTTGGAGGCTGGGTTTTTTCCCTCAATGAGGATTTCCCAGGGTATATCTTGTGTCACAATTTTGTGGGTATGTTGTCTATTCTCTTGCATGTGGATTTTAATTCCGTGTTTATTTCAGATCAATTATGGGTTATGTGGAAACAGTTATATTCTTTATTGCCAAGTTTCCTTACACATGGTCCATTTTCAGTCATGTTTTGAAAATTTTGAAGAATCAATGCCCTACAATGCTATTTATGCATATGTAGCTAGTTATCAGTTTGAGGCCTAGATGGTGTTTGAGTTGCTTAACACCTTTCATTTGACATATGCATGTGATCCAAAATGTTATTTTTCTATCCTGAATCACTCAGTGCAATCCCATTTTGAGCTAGTGTCAAAATTTGCAATTCTCCCTAAGTGTCAAATAGCAACAGGAGGCCCAGTTTGCATCTGAATATCTCGCACCCAGAATTGTTTCATGACTTGCTACTTTGGGAGTGTCTAGTTTCCTTGCCAAAGAGCCTATGTTTCAGATTTTGAATTTTTTTGAATCTGTTTGACTAGGTTTTTAATCCCTCAATGTTGGTCATTTAATATTGTCATGCTGATGTAATTAGTTTAGAATTCTGGAAAGCCCTGTTTGACATGCTATAACTTTTGACCAATTGACCAAAATCTAAAAATTCCTTTTGCTTTGCATTGTAGATGTCAGAGACTTGTTATGTTTCAAGTTTTAGCTTATGACAAATCCATTTGATCAGTTTTTAAAAGTGATTCCAAACACAATTTATAACTTTTTACTAGTGCCAGTATTTGCAGATTGTTTGGTACCACTGTTTGGGACGTCATAACTTGAGATCCATGATTGGTAAGATAAAATTGATTGTACCACTATGTAGTCTTTCAAAAATACTCCAACTATGTCAGTTTTTAAGTCATGACGAATCCATTTACAAAAATCAATTTCTTGTCATTCTCTCCAGTCAGCAAATCCAAGTAGCTCACTTTGACTGCTCACCATTTATGCCCAGTTATTTTTCATGAGCCCAAATCATAGATCCATAACGTCCTCATGATAGAGAAATTATGCCCTAGTTTTCATCTTCCCAAGTGTCAGTTTACCTAGTTTTTGAAGCTAATTCCAAACCCAAATTGTTGTTTTCTGACATGTTTTCTTGTTTGAAGTTTTGAAAGGTCAACTTTGATAGTGAATATCTTTTGACCTTGAATTCTTCATGAGATGATATTCAACATGGTAAGATTATGTAGAAAAAAGAACTAGCATGCCAGTTTTCAAGGCCTAGTCAGAGGTTTGGGTCAGTTTTTATGGCCAATCAACAAATTTGACAGGTGGCAGAAAGTGATAAAATGAGCTTTTAAGGATAATTCAGTAATCAAATTTTATTTTGATCAATATCAAATGATGAATGGGTCATTTTAAAAGATTAAGTGTTTGAAAATGAAATTTTGTTTAGTCGAACCCACTTTGGGGCTCGACTAATTTCATTAAATCAATAGGATACTAAGCACTGAAGTTCTCAATGTCTCTAGATCCATCACATGTGCAAGAGAATTGGGGTTCATTAGTGAGTGCAAGATCTTTACTGAGGACCACTTCATAGCATGGACTTTTCCATATCTTGTCTGTTATTTGAATATACTCTTCCATCTGATAGGTAGCAAGCAAGTGTGAGATTCCAATGGTCTAATTGGTTTTAGTCTCCATTTCATGGCTATGGATATGTTGAAGATGGAAATGTTTCTAGTTGGATGTACTTCTTTATGGAATTGGTGCTCTTCTTTTGGTGTTCATGGCTTGGTTATGAAAGAGAAAGTTATTGCGAGGAGCAATACACCTTCTCAATTTCATGGTTTTCCTAATGAATCACTTGACTCAGTTGATATAACTACAAACAAAGGATAAGAAGTTATATTTGAGAATACCAAAGAAATGGAATTGGAGGGTATTGATTCAGGGCATCACAATTCTTCAGGCACACTGATAGCATTTGATGTTACATTGAGAGACTTGTGGGAATCCAAAGCAAGATCAAATTCTATGGTAGAGGGCAGGTCTTCAGTTGCTATAAATTCTTCTCGAACTATTTCAACTGATGTGGATGAATTCTCTCTTGCTGCACTTCATGGTTCACCATCTAGATTAGTTAACTTAGTTCATGAGTATGGGAAGAAAGTTGGAGTAGTGAGATTTGGGGACATCAAGTAAAGTTTTCAAAGATCCAGCCGCTAACTTGGAAGACCCCACATAGAAAATGGAAAACTACCAGTTGAAAGGGAACCCAACCAAGGTAGGAGTCATAGTTTGACGCATACCAAGAGAAATAGGAAGCCACTTGAGATGCTATAAAATCACACCAAAATAGGGTAGTCAATGTGTGGAGAGAGGAATCCCACATGTTGTTGATTGGTGAGAGAACACACCAGCTAGATGTGGCTCATGTAGAATTTTGTCCTGATTGGTGTTAAGGTGAGTGATAGGATGGATCCAGGTGATTTGGTGAAACTGGCAAAGATTTTGAATCCTAAGAACAAACCTACAAGGCTCACTGTGATTGTACACATGGGATTAGAATAACTCAAGGTTAAGCTACCTCATCTCATAAGAAGTAGTGTGACGTTATCCCATGCATGGTAGCACTATTACAATTTGAACTGCGAGCTTTCTTTGATGTTTGTGATCAAGTAGAGAGTTGTTTGGATGAGATGGCATGTTAGGAGGGGAGTTACCAATGTGCGGAAAACATGAATCTTTGCTCCAAATGTTATACAGACATAGTACTAAAGCAAGGCAAGCCCATGACTATGACAAAGAAAGGTGCCAGTAAAAAAGGGAGAGCCACCAATCTTGGAAGCCAATTCCAAATAATCAAGGGAGCCTCATGAAAAAAGGGGAGGCATACACGCATAAAAAAAATAGTTAAACAAAACACGCACAATCACAAGAGGCTCAATGTTACATAAGAGAGGCAGAATACCAATTAAAAGCCATGAAGACCCAGCACCAAAGAGGGTAGAAGATGCCAAATGTTTTCAAGCTCATGCCAGTAGCAAAGGTAGCAACAAGACAAAAAAGTAGTCCACATTCATAGGGGAAAATATAAAAGGAGAAGGCATTATGATAGAATCTGCCCACATCATAGGCAAAAAATCTAGCAATTAAGGAGTCATTTGAGCAAAGAAAGTGTAGAGGTAAACATGTTGAAGGGAAGCTCCATGCAAGTCATTAGTCTTAAAGACAATGTCCCCTAGTTAAGCCCACTGGAAGAATTATGAAGGGTTTTTAGTCCCACATTGGGGACGTGACACTTTTTACTATAGCTTAAATCTAATTCATTACAAAGTGCTTGATGTCTTAGAGACACACCTTTTCAAAGACCAAGCACACTTGTGTGTGGGACCCCCTGTTGCCAACCTTGATGATGTGGATATCAACTTGAGATGTTGTAAACATAATTTAAAAAGAAACATGCATATTAGTTATGATGACGTTAATAGATATGAGGTTGTCAAAAAATTTAGAAATCCAGCACCTCGCTACTTAGCTAGCAGGGAAATTTCAAAAATTTGGCTAACGACATAGTGAGTCATTGAAAAAAATTGTAAATTTGGTGAAGAAAAATGAGTTTAGATGGAAGGAGATGTTGACATGTTCCCTCATCATGTGGTCGTCACTATGTTTCCAAATGGAAGATGCATGAGAATTACTATAGCAACATGGTGAGGGTTGATGTGATGATGACATGTGGCAGCAGGTCCCTATAGCACTGAGGAGGTAGATGCAAGTTTTGACCAATAATGGAGTGCTATTTGGTGATGAGGTGGCAATTATGAGGTAGGTGTTTACTAGGTAGTGACTAGGTGATGACGGAGCAACAAGGAAACAAATCAAAAGGCAACACATGGCAAGGTCGATCAACCAAGTTTGACCCAAATTGAAAAGGTAGAGAAAAATGAATGATTTCAAATATAAAATTCATTTTTATATTGTCAGGGTTGGTTTCATGTGTAGTCATCAAACATTTTAAATAATGTCTATTTTTTAATATAGTTTAAACTTTGAAAAGTTTAAAATTTTCCAAAATGAATATGGACACCATGAACAGAGGCATGATTTTTCAAATGGCTTCCAAAGGCTCAATTTTTAACCAAAATGGGCACTTCAATATACCACCGAAACTAGAAGAATCCAAATTTTCCATTTCTGAAGTCAATTTGTGCATAGGTGCTCACCAGTTTGAGCTATAAGCCAATTTGTAAAATCTAGGGCATTGGTAGTAGAAAGAGCAATTTTCATCATGGATCATCAGAATTGGTAAAAGTATAGATATGAAGGCTTGGTGAGATGTGAAAATGAAGAAAATCAATTATGTGATGTTTTCTTGGCTTCTAAAGCTCATATAACTGATTTTTCATTTTTTACTTTGAGTTCAAATGCGACATCAGAAATCAGTTATATTTTCTACCCAATATCTAATATTCTTTATGCTTCTAACAACCAGAATCATGGGCATTTGATTTTTAGTTACAGAGAGAATGTAGAGAGAGGCTTTTTTTGCTTCTTGGTAAAGAATTTTGAAGGGACACTTGTCATCTCCTAATCAGATCCAAGATTTTCTTCTTCCGATATCTATATTTTTCTTTCTCTTTGTACATGTTCTAGTCTTTTGGAGAAAATTTGCACACTACTGTGACACCAGCATTTTGGTTCCAATCTTGATGTATTCCCAATACTGAGACACCATATTTTTCAGCATAATTCTCTCATGTGAATAATAGTAGGAAGGAATATATAGATAGTTCAAATCTAATAGGTTGTTTCATGTTTTTCATTTCATGCATGTGATTGTATAATTTCAAGGAAATAATACAAAGAGTAGTAGCAGGTTGAGTTTCATCTTGAATCTTGTCTCCTATCTCAGTGAGCTTCAATGTTTTATGATCTTTGAACAAAGAGCCTAGATTGTAGTTGCAATCCCTTAAGGTTGTATGTTGTCTTATTCTTGCTTGTCACTCAAGGGGTTATGTAAATGCTTTAGTGAATCAACAGGGTTGTAGGTTTATTGAGAAGGATATCATGTAAGAATGAGGTTTGAATTGAGCACAAATGTTTATTAACAAGGTAAATAGATAGATCATATATCTGAATATATACATAAGTATCAGATTTCCATATGCATGCATTTGATTCATGGATTTTCCCAATAGATAAGGCACTGATCGATTATAGGATCATTGGGTCTTATTGTTGCATATTAGGGGTTTGCTGAAATCAACATTATTAATCAAACATTCTTTCCCTTTCATGTTGAAGGACCTAAATGTTTAACCCTCACTCAAATTCTAAGATTCATAGATTTGCATCTAGCTATTATAGATCTATGTCATTTCATGAGTAATTAGGAGATATAAGGGATTTCATCTATAGTAAATAGATTCAGGGGTATGTTTTGCATTGATATGGTACCATTTGAATCTAAGGTCTACCCGCCTAGGTTTAGCAGACCCTAAAGTAAAAGAAGGGTCATGCCTTATAGTTGGCCTATTGTTAGAAATGGCATGTTGAAAATGGGAGTTAGTTGTCCCTAGATATGTTAGTTTCTTAGTGGGATAATTGAAAACCCTCTAGCATTTTCAAACACTAACACTAACTATGCTTGAAACTAAAACTACTTCCTAACTTTACAATCACTCCATTAATAATGATCAATTACAGACTCATAAAGCTTGAAATAGAAACAATATTAACCACAAATAAATCTAGTAGGAATATAGAAGGTTGTGGAAGCTACATTCGTGTGCTACAACAACATAAATCAATGAATGATTCACTCTCCTTGTGAAGGTCTAGCAATATGGTTGGCTTTAACTTTAGCACTGAGGTGTTGATCTTTGAATATCCATAGCAAATATTTGAAAAAAAATTAATGCACACACAACTTCCACATGTATATATTTATTTCATCATGAATATTAGAGAAAAGGTGTTAATTAAAATTACCACTCTTGCAAATCATATGCTTATAGGAGGAAAATTACCCAAACATAATATAGATGGGAAAACATTTATCAACATGTAACATTACTTCATTATACCATTCTTGTCCAGAGATTTAAGCAAATATAACATTTTTGAACTATCCAAACTTCTACTTCATGTCTTAACATATACATATCATATACATAAAAACATAAGTTCATCTACTTAAAACCATGAAGTCATGACTATTTTTGCAAGATAATTTCTTTAAAAAAAGATAAAAGGGTCTTTAAAAAATGGCCTTTTAGAGGCCCATCATTCTACCCAACTAAGCTATTGTTGGTTCCTAGCAACCATGAAGTTTTTTATTCTAGCTCGAACTCTCCAATAACTGGATGTTCTCTACCCTGGCTCATCCTTAACATAGTCAAAGTATCCAATTTTTTTGGATGAATAGCCCTTTCCTATTAATAAGTAATATAATAGTTACAATTCACAAAAAGGGCTAGGGATACAAGATCACCTCATGAGAGTTCACATGGATGAAGTTAGAATCAACAACTATTCATCAAAGAAAACTTTAAGCAACCCCTCAGACTGCCATAGTTGTACCAGCTAAGTGGGGTGGATCATCATGATCATGGATACCTGAGTCGGGATGGGCAAGTAGGCTGGGAATAGTCTAACCATTAGCATAATCTTCAGGGGCTTGGTCTTTATCTTTGTCATCCACCCATGAGGGTGAAATAGCCAACTCTATCCAGAAAGGCCATTTCCTAGAAGCAACAAGAGGAGCACTAGGATGGGGAGCCACAGACCTAGGGACCAACTTGAGCCATGACAAGGAAAAGAAGTCGAGTTGCATAGTGAACCACCATTTCCACCACTAGGAGAGCAACGATGAGAATCCTATGATCCTAGCATGTGAGAACAGTAGGTAGATGAGCTATGCCCTGGTCATAACCCCTAGGTAGAGTAGCCCAAGCGTTAGGTGGTACTCTAGCTATTAAGATAAAACCACGAACATAAATAAAAATTAAATGTAAATATTGTTGGTGTAAATAAATATTTACTATTTACACTTACTTAAGTTTACTCAGGTTAATACATTATTTTATTATTTATTTAGGTGAGACACTTAGGAGTTTATGTACTCTCATGAGTTCTAATGTTGACAACATAGAAGTATGCAACTCTAATTCAACACATCATGTCTACAACACTAGAGTTTGCATCATTCACTAAGTTGTCATGTAGACAACACAATTATTCACACTCCCATTTTAGCACATGTTGTCTACAACATTAATTTTCATGCTACACCATTGTAGGCTTATCCTCTCATCATTAAACTTACTCTTGCGCTTAATGGAGGATGATTCATATCTAGTGGACATGTGCTTGGTTGTATGACTTATCATGTTGCTAACTTCTATGCATTCTAGAAGCTCTCTAGAGGCCTTTATATATAGGAACTCCTCATGTACTTTCATAATGGAATATTGAATGAATATATCATCATTCTAATCATACTCTCTCTGGTTTACTATTGTACTTGTGTTTGAGTTCCTTGGTCTTGGGTGAATTCTACCTTAAGGAAAATTCTTACATGGTATCAGAGCTTGAGAAAATTCTCTTCACATAGTTGTTTGAGACCATAGTTGCTTCAACACCTTGACCCAAATTTGGAGAATCTATAGAAATTGGGAGTGTCTAGAGCCAAATCTAACCTTGCCATTGCATCTAGAACATCAATTCGATGAAGATTGACTATAAATTTGCCTATGTTGGGCTAAAGTTGATCATGAGCCAATTTTTTTTGCAAATCAACATCTGAAGACACTGATTTACAATTGAGTATGATCTATTCAATGTGTTAAATCTATGTTAAGATCTGATTTTTAATTTATTCTTTGTATTTTTTTTTTAAATTTCTTTTTCAAATTTTTTTTGCCCTATCAAGCTAGCAGAGAAATTTTCTTTTGCAGAACCAGGTAGTCACACCTTGGCCATACAAGGAATATTCACATTTGTTTAGTAGAATATTCCTTATTCCATTTGGTGGCCTACAAATCTTGGTGGGCTTTTCTATTTATTCTAGTAGTACACATACCACCAAACTAGACTACATTAAATTTTTGGTAGACACTAGTGGCCAATCGACTAAGTACCTTCATTGGCAACAAGATACACATACCTTGCATTTTATTTTAGTACTATAGACTATTTCTTTTAAACAACACACATCACTGTCTCCTAATGAATGTGAGATTTTGCAATATAAGTCTAGAATCATAAGATAGATCAGTAGTCTCCTCTCTTCATGCCATGTGACACCGGCAAAATAATCTGCAATTATGTCCAAAATAAGACATGCGATGTCCATAGACTTGGAGATGTGGAGACTACCCACTCTTTCAGATGCCCACATGATAGGGATTTTCCATGACTTCAAAATATCATCGGGCATGCCACCTCTATAGACGTTGATGTTAGCACTGTGTCACCCATCCAATCATCTCTTTGTACCATCCCTGTTAGTAGTTATGTGGACACTTGTACATCGACTCAATAGGTTTGTACACATGTCTCACTTTTTCATACAATTCTATACATTTGTATGGCCAGTCAGCTACCACATCATTCGACGGGCCCAAATTTTTGTTGACATTAATAGACCACTAGCCTAAATTTGATAGCCATCTAACTATCATTCAGGGGCAAATTTTAACTATTGTGATAGTCATATGACCCTCAAATTTAACCTCATCTTTTACTAATGCAACCCATCTCCAAATTCATTTTTGATTTTGTAGTTTGACTTTGGGAGGCCATATCTTAGTCATCTGGACTCCAAATCAAGTGCAATTTTTTTCAAATTGGGTAGAATTTCCTAAATGTTCTTTTCTATTTTTGGTGCACAGATTTGTTAGAAATTGCACCTTTTGGCGATTGTACCTATCTAATCTTGTATTTTACAACTTCAAATACTTTATATGGGCTCATTTGGACACAAAAATAGGTTCTATTTTTTAGAAAGTGCATTATTTTTTGTCTACTTTCTAGATCTGCAATTAGATTATAGGGTTGTGTGGACAAAACTATCACTTTGAGAATTAGGTCCTTTTCTACATTGTAATACTTTGATATATCTTTAGAATTGTTGTATATCTAAGATACATTGTAATGTTCTAGTTTTGAAATCCATAAGGAGGTTGTAAAAGGAAAAAATAGAAGTCCAGAAAGGCCAAAATTGGCAAGTTTCCATTGTAATCACACTACATATAAAGTGCCCAAAGTATGTTTTCTTGGGGGGGTTTCTTGATTTAGTGAAAAGGGGAGGTGTTCTTGGTGTTGTGTTCCTCTTTTTTTGTAGTTTTCTTTCATTTTATGCATCATTGGAAATTTTAACTTTCCAAAATTAACTCCACATAACTATGCTACATGGTCCATTAAAATGTGGTGTCATTTAATGCATAAAGGAGTTTCTCAATATGTAGACAGTACCCTTCCTAAACCAATAGGTGATCAAGTATCTACCAGTGAAATTACTGATTGGAAAATAATGGATAGGAATGCCCAAGGTGATATTTGTTTGGGGGTTGATGACAAGATCATGTATCAGATTAAGAAGTCTTGTGCATCTAAGGAAGCTTGGGATACCCTCCAAAACCTATATGGTAAAGTGTCTAAAGAAGATTTTTTCAAAATTGAAGATGAGCTCATCTCCTTAGATCCAAAGGCATTTGATTCCATACAAGATTTCATCATAAAGGTGAATGAACTAAGGGCAAAGCTTACTAATTGTGGGAGTCTTATTAAAGACGATAGATTGATCTATCTCATTCATAACAAGTTGCCATCTAAGTACTCCACATTTGTTTCTACTTATAACACCTCAAAGACTACATTAAGGTCTACCTATTAGAAAGTCTCTTTTGATGATTATGTTGATTTGTTGGATAAAGAAGAAAAGAAGTTGAAATCAATGGGGATTCTTAATTCTCCAACATCTAAGGCATTAGTGGCCAATAATGAGGGTTCTCAAAATTTAGCTAGACAATCTTCAAATAAAAGAAACGAGGGGAATAAGAAGTGGAAGAATAAATTAGAGGATGCAAAAAAAACACACCACAATCCAATCAACAAGGAAAGTCTTCAAATTCAAATAAGAAGGGGAACAATAATAAGGACAAGAAAAAGTGTGCTTATTGCAAGAAATTGGGTCATGAAGAACATGAGTCTTATCATAAAAGTATTGATGAGTTGACCAACATCATGAAGAAACATAATGTTCCACTACCTAATGCTTACAAGGAGAAATGTTCTTCTTTAGATTCAAAGGGCAAAGGGCAAGCACTCATGCAAAATTCAAATTCTTCAAAGGAATGGATTCTTGAGTTAGGTGCCTCATTTCATATGGGTTCTTCAAAGGAGGATTTTTCTTCAATGAAGCAATCAAAGATACCACACATATTTTTGGGAGATGATACAAAAATATAAGTTAAAGGAAAAGGAAAAATGGAGATGGAAAATGAAAAGTTTAAAGATGTTCTCTAAGCTCTAAACCTAAATTCAAATCTCCTCTCAATTTACAAAATCACTCACCTTGGAGATGGTCATAGAGTTGAGTTCCTTCCTAACTTAGTAAAGGTGCATAGTCTAAAATATGACTCATTAGTTGTAGTGGGGAAAGTTAATCATGATAAAAGGTTGTATTCTTTCTCTCACCTTGTGCCCAACTCTCCTTCACAAGCCTTGTTGACACAATCAAATTCACAAATTCAATTATGGCATGAGTGGTTTGGTCATCTTTCCTTTTGCTATCTTTAGCAAATTTTCTTAAACAAAATGGTCAAAGGTCTACCTACAATCAACTTTTCCCAAGGTGACTGTTCAATATGTTTAGTGGATATGCATCTAGAGGAGAAGTTATAGGAAGGGAAGTCTTCAAGAGCACCAGTTTTTCTTTAGTTGGTTCACATGGTATTAGTAGGTCCTTTTCTAGTGACATCAGTCAACCAAGGTCACTATATACTTACTTTCATTGATGAATTTTCAAGGTATACTTAGGTCTACTTTCTTCATAACAAGAATGAAGTGTTGGACAAGTTTCTAGCCTTCAAGACTTATGTTGAATAGAAATCGAGGAAAGCCATCAAAATTCTAAGGATGGACAATGAAAGTAGATATGTGACCAAAAGACTTAAAGACTTTTGAAAATTTGAGGGAATTGATCTTTAGAATCCCCCAACATTCATTCTACACAAGATATATGTTGTAGCATTTAGGATTCAAACTCTTAAGTTTATGGTGAGTTACATTATACAAGCCAAGTCTTCGGATCCATCACTTGAAGTCAAAGCAATCAGTAGTGTCAATCACATACTTAATAGGTCTCCTCATCCTACCTTAGATAGAAAGACACCTTTTGGGCCATGGTGTGGCAAAAAACTAATTGTGACACACTTCAGAGCCTTTGATTGTCTTGCATGGGTGAATAGATCTTCCTAGGGATTCAAGGCACCATCACCTCTACCTTGTACTTTCATTAGATATGAAGATGGTGTGAAGGAATAGAAACTTATAGATCCCAAGACACATCAAATTTTTATGGAGAAGGATGTACACTTTGAGGAAAGTTCACCCATCTTATCCTCTAATCGTCTCCAGATATCATACATTGTGAAAACTAATAGTGACACTAGAGATAGTGCTTCAGATTCATATGCATGGGGTTCTATTGATAGATTTAGTGAGAGGTCATGACATCAACATATTCCACATGCATATATTTCCACAATGATAGGTCCAACAAAGCAAGGTATACCTAGTCTTCCAGCTCAAGCACTAGAAGATGACTACATAATAGACGTTCCAATTTTGTTTATGAAGTCACATATAGTGGATTTGGAGGACATCATTGATGATATACATCTTCTCTTTGATGGAGAAGATCATTTTATAGTTGTTGTGAGGGCTCACTATGACCCTTATGTCCATTCTCTACATGATCAATTTGCACAGGTTGATGTGATTTTGGATATTTATGTACAGTAGTTACAAAAGGTCTCTTTATCAGTTGAGGAGATAGTATATTCTTTGGGATAGGTTCTACATTAATCCTTCATAGAGACATTTGAATAGGTTCTAGAGACATTAGTTATCATCAAGATTCTTTCCACACACAATAGAAGTATCTCACTTGTACGTATGTTATTGTTTCTTCCAAAGGGGAGGAACACTATTTTGCAGTCTTGGATCAGCTTCTACATCAAAGCAGTCACTGGTTGGCATTCTTCCTTGTTTGGTGGTGGTGGGGGGGTGGGGGGAGATGGCAGCCTATCCTATCTCTCTTCCTCTTCTCACATTTCTCTATTGTATATACTTGATGTGTGTCATAATGGAGGATCTTGATTACTCCATCCATCCATGCATCTAGTTTTTTCATCTCTCTTTTTGGGGGAGGGTTTTTCCCATGAGGTATTCCCTCTTTCTCCACTTTATAAGTGATTGCATTTCATTATGTAAATGGGTACCTAACATGGCCTAGTAGTTGGGACCCATCATCCATTGCATTCTAGATTTTGTGAATTTAAGTGCATTCCCCTAAGTTGCACTTAAGGGGGGGTGTTGGTGTAAATAAGTATTTACTATTTACACTTAAGTTTACTTAGGTTAATGCATTGTTTTATTATTTATTTAGGTGAGATGCTTAGGAGTTTGTGTAGTCTCATGAGTTTTCATGTTGACAACATAGAAGTACCCAACTTTAATTTAGTACATAATGTCTACAACACTAGAGTTTGCATCATTCACTGAGTTGTCATGTAGATGACACAGTTATTCACACTCCCAGTTTAGCACATGTTGTCTACAACATTAATTTGCATGCTACATCATTGTAGGTTTATCCTCACATTATCACACTTACTCCCATGCTTAATAGAGGATAATCAATATCTAGTGGACATGTGCCTAATTGTATGACTTATCATGTTGTTGGCTTCTATGCATTCTAGAAGCTCTCTCGAGGCCTTTATATATAAGCACTCCTAGTGTACTTTGATAATGGAATATTGAATGAATATATCCTCAATCTGATCATACTCTCTCTCTAGTCTACTGTTGTGCTTGTGTTTGAGTTCCTTGGTCTTAGGTGAATTCTACCCATAGAAAATTCTTACAAATATAAATAATAACATAAAATAATAGGTTGCATAGAAAAGAACAAAAGACACCAATATTTAATGTGGTTAACCCAAACCCTAAGCTACATCCACCAAAAAAAAGGCCAATATTATTATGATCTAGTTATTACAACTTGATTACAATCTGTAGTCCCTAATAGCTCAATATCACTATAAGAAGTAATTTTTGCATCACACCTTATGAAACAATCCCTAACCCTAAGCCCTTTTATACAAGTATTTTTGCTTCTTTAGGGTTAAAATTAGTTACAACATGACGGCCATAAAATGTCAATATAGTGTTAGATTGTGGCGACTGATCAGGAAAGTACTGTACATACTTCATAATTTTTTTTTGGAAGTAGCCGACATGGTAGCCAACATATTATGGCCGACATATGGCCGACATGTTATAACCCTAAAGTGGTTTAATACTTGTATAAAAAGGGCTTAGGGTTGGGTATTTTATATATGTGGTGATACGAAATTGGTTCTTGTGGCGGTATTGAGCTGTAAGGGATTACAGATTGTAATCAGGTTGTAATCACTGGATTGTAATAAGATCGGACTTGCTGTTTGGTGGACGTAGCCCAGGGATTGGGTGAACCACGTTAAATCTTGGTGCCTTGTGTTCATTTTTGTGTGTTCTATTATTTTTGTTATTGGTTATATTTGCATGTAGTTTTTATTTCTATCTGTGGTTTATCCTAACAAGTGGTATCAGAGCCTAGTTGTTTTTCAGTTATCCTCTGCAGGAAAGTCTCACGGTTGAGTGGGAGCAATGGTAGATGATGGTAAGCTGAGGGTTGATAGGTTTAATGGGCAGAACTTCCAGTTATGGAAGATGCAAATGGAAGACTATTTATATCAGAAGGATTTATGGAAGCCGTTGGAAGGAAAAGCCAAGAATCAGGGAACTATGTCAGAGGCTGAATGGGATCTTTTGGATAGAAAGGCACTCGGAAGCATTCAGTTATGCTTGGCACCATTGGTGGCATTTAATATTACAAAAGCAAAGATGACAGAAGATTTGATGAAAACCCTAGCGACACTGTATGAAAATCCCTCCGCTTCAAATAAGGTATTTCTCATGAAGCGTTTATTTAATATGAAAATGGCAAAAGGTGGATCTGTTGCAGATCATTTAAATGAGTTTAATACTATTACTAGTCAATTATCTTTTGTGGGTATCAATTTTGATGAAGAAATTAGGGCTCTCTTGATTTTGTGTTCTTTTCCTAAAAGCTAGAATGGCTTGGTAATGGCGGTGAGTAATTTTGTTCCTGGATCAAGTACCCTAAAATATGATGATGTGATCGATGTTATTTTAAGTGAGGAAACTCATAGAAAATCCTCAGGTGGATCTACATCAGGAAGTGCTCTAAATGCACAAAGCAGGGGTAGAATGACTGAAAGAGGAAGTAACTCTAGAAATCATGGGAAATCAAGAGGAAAGTCAAAGGGGAGGAGGTCTCAATCGAGAGGACCAAATGATTGCTGGTACTGTGGGAAACCAGGGCACAAAAAGAAAGATTGTTGGACTCGAAAGAAAAATGAAGGAGATAAATCAGATGGGGACAAAGAGGCGAATGTGGTAAGTAATGAATCCAAAGAGGATGCTTTGCTTCTTTCTTTAGAGAGTGTTGATGATTCATGGGTTTTAGATTCTGGTGCTTCTTTTCATGCTACACCTCACAGAGGTTATTTCATTGATTATGTCCAAGGGGATTTTGGGCTTGTTTATTTGGGGGATAATGAACTCTGTTAGATTGTTGGAAAGGGAAAAATTAAGATTAAGTTGCAGAATGGGAATCATTGGCTACTACATGAGGTAAGACATGTTCCAAAGCTGAGTAGGAATTTAATTTCAGTAGGGCAACTCGATGATGAGGGTTGTGTAATTACTTTTAATGATAAAAATTGGAAGGTTTCAAAAGGTTCCCTTGTAGTAGCAAAAGGTGTGAAAGTAGGCACCTTATATCTTTGTACAGGTCATATTGTTCCTTCTACTTTGATTGTTTCAGAGAAAAATGAATATTCAGGAACAATTACTGCAGTTGAGCAGGGAGAACAAATAGCTGCTGTAGATTCTGATACAGCGCTGTGGCACAATAGACTTGGGCACATGAGTGAGAAAGGTATGAAAGTACTTCATTCAAGGAAAGTTTTACCAGGTCTAAAATGTGTGAATATGGATTTCTGTGAAAGTTGTGTGTATGGAAAACAAAAGAAAGTGAGTTTTGTAAAGACAGGGAAGGAAAACAAAAAGGAGAAATTAGAACTTGTGCATACAGATGTATGGGGACCGACTCAGGTATCTTCCCTTGGTGGCTCTCATTATTATGTTACATTTATTGATGATGCAACTAGAAAAGTATGGGTTTATTTCCTTAGACATAAATCTGATGTATTTCAAACTTTTAAGAAATGGAAATGCTTGGTTGAAAATGAGACTGGTAAGAAATTAAAATGTCTCAGATCTGATAATGGTGGTGAGTATTGCAATCATGAATTTGAAGATTATTGCTCCACTAATGGTATTCGTAGACAAAAAATTGTTCCAAGGACTCCACAGGAAAATGGAGTGGCTAAACGCATGAACATGACTATAATGGAGCGCGCAAGGAGCATGAGGTTGCATGCTGGGTTGCCCTTACACATGTGGGTGGAGGCTGTCAATACTGTAGTATATTTGATTAATAGAGGTCCCTCTACTCCTTTGGGCTGTGGTATTCCAGAAGAAGCATGGACTGGTAAGAAGGTGAGTTATTCTTTTCTCAAGACCTTCGGTTGTGAAGCTTTTGCTCATATAGACTCTGAAAATAGAACCAAGCTAGAAGTGAAATCAAAGAAATGTGTCTTTGTTGGATATGGAATTAATGAATTTGGCTATAGGCTTTGGGATTTTGAAAATCATAAAATTATAAGAAGTCAGGATGTCATATTCAATGAAAAAGTGTTGTACAAAGATCTGTTGCAGCAACATGAGAAGAAAGAAGATGATTATGTAGTGCTGGATGATACTCCAAAAGCTGATATTCCAGCCATTCCTCATGATGTGCAACAACTGCAACAACAAATACCGCACACACCAGTGAATGTTAGACGGTCAACAAGGCCAATTAAACCTCCACAAAGGTTTTCTCCCTCTTTGTATTCTATTTTACTTACTGATGCTGGTGAACCTGAAAGTTATGATGAAGTTGTGCAGGTGGATACTAAGATTCAATGGGAGTCTGCAATGAAAGATGAAATGGACTCTTTGCTGAAAAATAAGACATGGGATTTGTGCAAGTTGCCTGCAGGTAAAAAGGCTTTACAGAATAAATGGGTTTACAGGTTGAAAGAAGAGGAAGGAGGTAAGAAAAGATTTAAGGCTAGGTTAGTTGTAAAAGGATTTGCACAGAAAAAGGGCATTGATTTTGATGAGATATTTTCTCCTGTTGTTAAAATGACTTCTATTCATACTGTTTTAAGTCTTGTGGCTACTGAAGATTTGCATTTAGAGCAGATGGATGTTAAAACAACCTTTCTTCATGGTGATTTGGATGAAAAAATATATATGGCTCAGCCATAGGGTTTTGAGGTCAAAGGTAAGGAGAACTTAGTGTGCAAATTGAAGAAAAGTTTATATGGCCTGAAGCAAGCACCTCGGCAATGGTATCTGAAATTTGACAGTTTTATGCATGAGCATGGATATAACAGGTGTCATTCAGATTACTGTGTTTATTTTAAGAGGTTGGATGATGATAGCTACATTATTTTATGTCTATATGTTGATGATATGCTTATAGCTGGGTCTAACATGCATCATATTAAGGGGCTAAAATGCCAGTTAGCACATGCATTTGCTATGAAGGATTTGGGGGCAGCAAAAAAAATCCTTGGTATAAAGATTTGTAGAGATAGGAAGAACAGAACATTGATGCTATCTCAAGCTGATTATGTTGAGAAGGTATTGCAACGTTTCTCTATGGAGAATGCTAAAGCTGTCAGCACACCTTTACCTGGTCATTTGAAATTGACTAAGGAGATGTGTCCCAAGACACATGAAGAGGAGGATAAGATGTCCAAGGTACCCTATGCTTCAGCTGTAGGAAGTTTGATGTATGCTATGGTATGCACTAGGCCAGATATTGCACATGCAGTGGGAGTCGTTAGCAGGTATATGAGTCATCCAAGTTTTGAGCATTGGAATGCTGTCAAGTGGATTCTCAGATATTTGAGAGGAACATCCAATAAGTGTTTACACTTTGGGGGCTCTAGTACAGATTTATAGGGCTATGTTGACTCATATTTGGCTGGGGATATTGATACCAGGCGGAGTACTACAGGTTATGTCTTTACTGTTGGTGGGGCAGCCGTGAGCTGGGTTTTTAGGCTATAGAAGATTAATGCTCTCTCCACTACAGAGGCAGAGTATGTTGCTGCTACAGAGGCAGCCAAAGAGATGATATGGATTTAGTTCTTCTTGGAAGAATTGGGACATCCTCAGAAGGATAATTATTTGTTCACAGATAGTCAGAGTGCCATTCATCTTGCTAAGAATTCAGCTCTACATTCTACGACCAAACACATACAGTTGTGGTACCATTTCATTCGGTCTATTTTGGAGGATGGAAAATTAAAGCTGGAGAAGATACATACCAATGAAAATCCAGCAGATATGTTGACAAAGGTTGTCACAAGGGAGAAGATGAACTCCTCTTCAGCTTCAGTTGGTCTTTTAGACTAAATGTGAATAAAAGAACAGTAGAGTCCAGGGTGGTTTGATCCAGTGGGAGCCCCATGTGGTAGTTGTATTGCTACAGGATCAGTCTCCAAGTGGGAGATTATTGTTTAGTGTGGAGCCTGATCAGTCCCCAAGTGGGAGATTGTTAGATTGTGGTGACTGATCAGGAAAGTACTGTACATACTTCATAATCACTGGATTGTAATCAGGTTCTAATCAGGTTATAACCCTAAAGTGGTTTAATACTTGTATAAAAAGGGCTTAGGGTTGGGTATTTTATATATGTGGTGATACGAAATTGGTTCTTGCGGCGGTATTGAGCTGTAAGGGATTAAGGATTGTAATCAGGTTGTAATCACTGGATTGTAATAAGATTGGACTTGCTGTTTGGTGGACGTAGCCCAGGGATTGGGTGAACCACGTTAAATCTTGGTGCCTTGTGTTCATTTCTGTGTGTTCTATTATTTTTGTTATTGGTTATATTTGCATGTAGTTTTTATTTCTGTCTGTGGTTTATCCTAACATATAGTATGTATAGTACTTTTCTTATTAGTCACCACAATCTAACAATCTCCCACTTGGGGACTGATCAGGCTCCACACTAAGCAAAAATCTCCCACTTGGAGACTAATTCTATAGCTATGCTACTACTCTACAAGGCTTCGACTAGATCAAACCACCCTAGACTCTATTGTTTTTTTATTCCTATTCAGTCTAGAAGACTAGCTAAAGCTAAAGAGGAATTCAACTTCTTCCTTGTCACTACCTTTGCAAACATATCCTCTAGATTTTCATCAATATGTATCTTATCCAATTTTAACCATCCATCATCCAAAACTGACTAAATGAAATGGTACCACAACTGAATATATTTTGTCTTTAAATGTAGAGCTGAATTCTTTGCAAGATGAATGGCACTTTCAATATCTATAAAAATAATAATTATCCTTCTGAGAGTGTCCTAATTCTTCCAAGAATAACTAAAGCCATATCATCTCCTTGGTTTTCTCTATAGCAACAACATACTCTACATCTATAGTAGATAAATCATTAACTTTCTGTAACCTATAAACCTAACACATAGCTAGCCAACCAACAATAAATACATAACCTATAGTACTCCACCTAGTATCAATATCCCCTGCCAAATTTGAGTCAACATAGTCCTATAAATTATTAGTAGAGCCCCCAATTTGTAAACACTTAGTAGATGTTCTTCTCAAATATCCGAGAATCTGTTTAACTACATTCCAATGCTCAATTCTTCAATGACTCATATACCTACGAATGACTCCCACTACATGTGCAATATCTAGCCTAGTACATACCATAACATACATCAATCTTGCTATAGCTAAAGCACAAGGTACCTTGGAAATCTCATGTGTTTGGACAAATCCCCTTAGTCAACTTCAAATGACCAGGTAAAGGTGTGTGGATAGCTTTAGCATTTTCCATATAGAAATGTTGCAACACCTTTGCAATATAATTAGCCTAAGTAATGTCAATTTCTAGTTCTTCCTATCTCCACAAATATTCATACCAAGGATTTGTTTTGCTACCCCAAATCCTTAATAGAAAATACATGTGCCAATTGACATTTCAGCCCCTTAATGTGATCCATGTTAGACCCATCTACAAGCATATCATCAACATATAAACATAAAATAATGTATTTTTCATCATCCAACCTCTTAAAATAAACACAATGATTTAAGTGACACCTACTATATACATGCTCATGCATAAAATTATCAAATTTTAGATACCACTGCTAAGGTTCTTTCTTCAAGCCATATAAACTTTTCTTCAATCATTACACTAGGTTCTCCTTACCTTTGACCTTAAATCCTTGTCGTTGATCCATATATATCTCTTCATCTAAGTCACCATGACAAAAGGCTATTTTAACATCAAGTAGCTCTAAATGAAAATCTTTAGTAGCCATAACACTTAAAATAATATGAACAGAAGTCATTTAAACAACATCAGATAATATCTCATCAAAATCAATGCCTTTTATTTGTGCAAATCCTTTTACCACTAACCTAGATTTAAATATTTTCTTATCTCCATCCTCTTCTTTCAAATTGTAAATCTATTTCTTCTATAAATCTTGTTTACCTGTAGGAAACTAACATAAATCCCAAGTCTTATTTTTTAGCAAGGAATCTATTTCATCTTCCATAGCAAACTCCCATTGAATCTTAGTATCCACTTATATAGCTTCATCATAACATTAAAGTTCACCAACATCTATTAGTAATATAGAGTACAAACAAGGAGAAAATATTTTGGAGGTCTACTTAGCTTTGTTGATAATCTAACATTCACTTATGTGTGTGGTATTTTTTGTTGTAGTTGTCGCATATCATTAGAAATTATTGGAACATCATCTTTTGGAGTATTATCCAATGCTACAAAGTCATCTTCTTTCTTCTCATGTTGTTGCAATAGATCTTTGTGCAATTTTATGATTTATAAAATCCCGAAACCTATAACCAAATTCATCAATGCCATATCCAACAAATACACATTTCTTTGACTTAGCTTCCAGCTTGGTTCTATTTTCAAAATCTATATGGGAAAATGCTTCACAATCGAAGGTCTTGAGAAAAGAGTAACTCACCTTCTTACCGGTCCATGCTTCCTCTAGAATACATTAGCCCAAAGGAGTAGAGGGACCTCTATTAATCAAATATATAGTAGTATTGATAGCCTCCACCCACATGTTTAAGGGCAACCTTACACGCAACTTGATGCTCCATGCATGCTCCATTATAGTCATGTTCATGCCTTCAACCACTCTATTTACCTGTGGAGTCTTTGGTACAATTTTCTATATATGAACACCATTAGTGGAGCAATAATCTTCAAATTCATGATTGCAATACTCACCACCATTATCAATGTTGAAATCTGATTGAAAAGATCACTATATAGAATAGGATATTGTTGATAAAGAATTTTTTCAATCATTGTTTTGTCACTGATGTCAAAGCTACTATTTTCTGGAATGAGAATTTCTTATAAGATCCAAGTACTATCACTTTGTTGATTGATGAAGAGGATTTAATCAACAAGATGTAACAAAAGAACCTAAGGGAAAGGTTGTATTATGGTTTTGTAATGAAGTACAAGGATTAGTTAAGACAATAATAAAATGATGTATTGATAACACACTTGAAGATATAGAGGTTGGCTACACTTAGAAACTTTAGAAGAATAAGTTGTAACAAAGCTATCTATAAAGCTTGACTAAATTCATTAGTGGGTGCTAAGCAAGACAAAATGTAATAGGTATTGAGCATCAATAAAACATAGCTGATGCCGAGTGAATCCACAGTAGGTGCTAAGTAAAAAGGTATGTGCCAAGCATTAGAAAGTCAATAATGCCAAGCTACTACATTATTTGAAAAGTCAAAGAATTGATACATTTGAGCCAATAAGTTTGTTACCTTGAATTTTGTGAACCAGAAAAAACATAAGGATGATGAGCTAGTGGCATAGAATATTAAGTAAATCATTTTTAGGTGAATATAGGAGGAATGTACAAGATATTTCTAGAAGAAATAGGATTACGGGTAGATTCATTGAATCTTACCTAATCCATTTGAACCAAAAATAAAAATGGAAAGATTAGAGTGAAAAAAGTATTCCATACTTCTCTTCAAGGAGTTATAGGTCAAGAAGTAGAGAGGTTGGTTGGACAGAGTATGTGGTGTCAAGGAGAAGGCATCAGGAGGGAGGAATAGAGCACAAAGAATCTGCTTTGATAGAATCCACCTCAATAGATGACCATAGAGGAGATTTCACTAGTACAATGAGTATGGAGACTCATGGAGACAAATCTTGAAAGGAGGACAAGCTATCAAAGTTGTAGAGACTAAAAGCCAGGAAAAATTTGTGAACTGAATTAAGATCTAAAATTTCCAATTTATGTTATGACTTATATTAGATCAAAAGCCCTTATTGTTACTCTCTAACAATTGTATCAGTTAGGGTAAAATCCTATCAAATTAGGTTGGTTTAACAGCCATTTTGAAATCCTTTAATAGGGTGACATTTCAAGTGAATGTTCTAAAGTCTTTTAACCAGACCCACTTCTAATAGGGTGGTTGAAATACTTTAACCAGGTCACATTTAATAGTGTGTTTTGTAGCCTTTAACAAGGTATCACTTCAGAAGGGTAAGAAATAAGTAGCATGTTACTGGTGGTTTTTTCCAAATTGGCTTTCCACATAAATCACTGTGTTATCTGTTGATCTTTCATATCTCATTCCTGCATGTTCATTTTTCAGTAACTTAATAAGAAATACATTTAGCTTAAATACATGGTTTGTTTTGATGGGCTCACTATAATTAGTGAAAAAAATTTATTAGGCCATTTGGACCTTGAATAATTGATTCATCCCCCCTCTCAAGTATTCGAAAGAATTTCTACAAATTGGTATCAAAGCCATTTGCTGATTTGGTTTAAAGGTACTAGAAGTAGAAAGATCAAGATGTCCAGGAGAGAAGTTCCTAAGCTCATCAAAGATAACTTCATTGCATGGAAAAATTTAATGAAGATGCACCTTGGATAAACAAGTGAACATGCACAAACCTCAATTAAAGTGGAACATGGTGATCCAACAGGTGTCCCTACTATAGAAGACATGAAGAAAAAGAAGGAGCACAATAAAATAATGCTGGAGATTGCCTCTTCTCTTAGCTATGTTGAATTTGATGATGTCAAGGGATGTACCTCTACATACAAGATATGGAAACCCTTGCCAAATATTTATGAAGGAGATCAGAATATCCATAGAGAAAAAAGAGAAAGCCTCAAAGAAAAGTATGATGACATGAGAATGGAGGAAGGTGAGAACATTGCCCAATTTGGGTCTATAATAAAGGAAGTAGTAAGTGCAATAAGAAGTGTGGTTGGCCATTTAGAAGAAGAAACTATTATGAGAAATTTTGATGCAAAGAGTGATGAAGGAACATTCCCTAGATACTCCACTAGAAGTAAATCATATAAGTGTCTAAATACTAACACTAACAAGATTGTGGAGAGTACAAATGTAAATTTTGATGAGCATACAAAAGTTCAAGTTGATGAATCCAAGAAACCAAAAGAGTATAGATCCTTTGTATAATTCTATGAAAGAATGCCTGCTAAAGGAGAAGCTACCAATCAAGTTGGGAATCAATAACAAATTTTAGTATTTGCCGAGTCACAACAAGTAAATGCCAATTTGCATTCAAAAGTCAAGTTATAGAATGAAGATATTGCACATTCTAATTTTGAAATTAGTACACATGAAAGAAATGTTGAGCTACCTAAAAGAGAAATGTATGGTGACTCTGAAGATGAAAGACCAAACATGGAAATAAGGAAAGAAGCAAGGCTATCCAAGTATGTGAAAAGACATCACCCTGAAAAACAAATCATTGGTGACAAGGAAGCAAGACCAATGACAAGGAATAGACTAAGAAGTAAATCATGTCTATTGAGTAAGATTGAACCCAAAATAGTGAAGGACGTACTATAAGATGATAATTGGTGTAAAGTTATGGAAGAGGAGATTGAGCAAATAGAAAAGAACAAAACTTGGACCTTAGTTCTAAGACCAGCTGATAAGAATATGATTGGTACCAATTGGGTATTTAGGAACAAGCTAGATGAGAATGGCGAGATCATGAGAAATAAGGCTAGACTAGTCTACAAAGGTTATGCACAAGAAGAAGGACTAGACTATGGGGAGACATTTTCTCCTGTTGCAAGGATGGAAGGAGTGAGAACCCTACTTGTATATGTTGCTTACAAAGATCTTAAAGTCTATCAAATGGATGTAAAGTCTATTTTTATAAATGGTATACTAGAAGAGGAAGTCTACATAGAAAAACAAGAGGGATTTATTAATGAAAGCAACAAGGATGTGGTTTGCAAGCTACATAAAGCACTCTATGGTATGAAACAAGCACCTAGAGCATGGTATGAGAGACATCACAAATATCTTGTGAAGATAGAATTTGAGAGAACATATGACAACTTATATATCAAGGAAAAAAAGGGTAAAGATATTCTAATATCTAAAATCTTTTTTGATGATATAATATTTTGAGGAAAAGATGCCCTATGCAATGATTTTGTTGATCAGATGAAACATGAGTTTGAGGTGTCAATGTTTGGGAAAATTAAATGCTTCGTTGGACTACAAGTACATCAACTAAAACATGGCATATTTGTGACCCAATAAAAATATATCAAGGAAATACTCAAAATATTTGGCTTAGAAGATTCAAAACTAGTCAGTACACCAATAGTAATAGGACATAAGTTATCCAAGAATGACAGGTCTACTAAAGTAAATCAGACAATGTACATATCAATGATTGGAAAGTTGTAGTATGTTGTACATAGTAGACAAAACATTGCATTATATGTTGGAATAGTAGCAAGATTTTCTATAAACCCAAGAGAAAATCATCTTATGACCATAAAAAGAATAATGAGGTACTTAAAAGGAATAGATGATTTTGGCTTATACTACAAGAGGACTAAAAATTTTGAGTTGAAAGCCTACACTGATGTAGATTGGGGAGGTAATATAGATAACAGAAAAAGTACCAGTGGAGTAGCACTCTTCTTAGGTAAAATATTAGTCATTTGGACTAACAAAAAGCAAAGTTGTACTTCACAGTCCACAACTAAAGATGAATATGTTACTGCTGCCATCAACTGCACCAATATTGTATGGATTAAGCACTTGTTGAAAGGTATGAAGGAAGAGATGATTGAACTTGTGATACTCTATTGTAACAACACAAGTTCCATTAACATATCTAAGAATCTTGTGATGCATGTCAAAACAAAGCACATTGCAATTAAGTATCACTATGTAAGAGAATTGGTTAAAGACAAACAAGTGAAGATGGAATATGTCAACTCAAAGGAAAAAATTGTTGACATCTACACAAAACCATTACCTAAAGATGCATTTGAATATCTTAGAAGTAAGTTAGGGGTGATATCCCTATCCAAGGCTATTTAAATAACAACAAGATTGCCCTGTATCAAACAAATTGATTACTAAAATGATATAAATTGATGTAGAGGATACTTTATGTTTTTTCCTAAAATAATTAAATTACTAAAATTCCAAATAAGTCACAAGCATGGTGACAGAGGGAGAAATTGGAGTTCCTACAAATGTTATACTTGTATGATAAGATTCTAAAATAGTATGTCTTTGGAATTATTGTCAAAGAGGGAGAAATAGCAAAAACAAATCAAATATACAAGATCAAAAGTGTAAGAGGGAGAATCAAATCTATAGGATCAAAAGTGTAAGAGGAAGAAATGGTAGAAAGGAAATAGCAGCTAAGAGAGATAAAACAACACAAATAGAAATTAATCAAGATGACAAGATCAGAGAGGGAGTAGAATGAAAAGAATAAGATAGTGTATTAGCAAAAGAGATATCCCTAATACTTTGAAAGAGGGAGTCTTAAGAAATTCAAAGTTATTGATAGAGTGAACAATTTCGGTTACAAAGTTCTCTTTTTGGCATTTGATTTACTACTTTAACCTAGTTAGCATTTTGATAACTTGATTGATTAGTTTTGCTTGCCATCAATGCCAAAGAGGGAGATTGTTGAAATCTAATTGAAAAGATCACTATTCAATAGGTGACCATAGAGGAGATTGCATTGGTACAACAACTATGGATACTTGAGGAGACAAAGCTTGAAAGGAGGACAAGTCGTCAGAGTTGTAGAGGCTAACAACCAATCAGAATTTGTGAACTAAATTGAGATCTAAAATCTGCAAGTTATGTTGTGAGTTATATCAGATCAAAAGCCCTTATTGTTACTCTCTAACAATTGTATTAGTTAGATTAAAATCCCATGGACTTAGGTTGGTTTAATAGCCATTGTCTAAATCCTTTAATAGGGTGACATTCCAAGTGAATGTTCTAAAGTCCTTTAACTAGGTCCACTTCTAATAGGGTGGTTGAAATCCTTTAACTAGGTCACATTTAATAGTGTGTTTTGTAGCCTTTAATAGGGCATCACTTTAGAAGGGTGAGAAAGGAGTAGCATGTTACTGGTGGTTTTTCCCAAATTGGATTTCTAAGTAAATCACTATGTTATGTGTTGATCTTTTATGTCTCATTCCTACTTGTTAATTTTTCAATAACTTGCTAAGAAATATGTTTAGCTTGGATGCATGGTTAGTTTAGATGGGCTCACTATACTTAGTGAAAAAGTTTTATTAGGACATTTGGACCTTGAATAACTAATTCACCACCCCCTCCCCCCCTAGTTATTCTAACACATTTCTAACAATCAAATCTAAGACATTTTAATTTCTTACCAATCTCATTTTCAATCAAGCATTTCCATTTCTTAAAAGTTTGAAACACATTATATTTCTGTGTAGGGAAATAAATCCATACTTTTCTAGTTGCATCATCAGTAAATGTAACATAATAATGAGACCCACCATTGGAAGATATCTGAGATGGTCCCCATACATCTAGATGCACAAGCTCTAATTTCTCACTTTTATTTTCCTTCCTAGTCTTCACAAAACTCACTCTCTTTTGTTTTTCATACACACAACTTTTACAAAAATCCATATTAACACATTTTAGACCTAGTAAAACTTGCTTTGAATGAAATTCTTTCATACCTTTCTCACTCATGTGCCCAAGTCTATTGTACCACAACACTGTATCAGAATCTACAACAACTATTTGTTTTCCTTGCTCAACTACAACAATTGTTCCTAAACATTCATTTTTCTTTGAAATAGTCAAAGTAGAAGGAACAATACAACCTGTACAAAGATATAAGGTGCCTACTTTAACACCTTTTGATACTAGAAGGGAACCTTTTGAAACCTTCCAATTTTTATCATTAAAAGTAACTACACAACCCTAATCACTGAGCTACCTTGTTGAAATTAAATTCCTACTCAACCTTAGAACATGGCTTACCTCATTTAGTAGCCAATGATTCTCATTCTACAACTTAATCTCAACTTTTCCCTTTCCAACAACCTAATAGGGTTTATTATCCCCCAAATAAACAAGCCAAAAATCCCCTTGGACATAATCAATGAAATAACCTTTATGAGGTGTAGCATGAAATGAAGCACCAAAATCTAAAACCCTTGAATTGTCAACACTTTCTAAAGATAGAAGAAAAGCATCCTCTTCATATTTTTTAGTTACCACATTTGCCTCCTTGTTCCCTTCTAGTTTATCTCCTTCATTTTTCATTTGAGTCTAGCATTATTTCTTCTTATGCCTTGGTTTCTCATAGTACCAACAATCATTAATTCCTCTAGATTGACACCTCTTCCCCTTTGACTTTCATCTTTATTCCCATGATTTCTGAAATTATTTCCTCTCTCAGTAATTCTGCCTCTGCTTTGCATGTTCAAAGCACTTCTTGATGTAGATCCACCTAAGGTTTTCCTATAATTTCTCTCACTAAAATAACACTAATCACATCATCATATTTTATGGTATTAGATCCAAAAATAGAATTACTAATATCCATTACCAAGCCATTCCAACTTTCACGCAAAGAACAAAAAATCAAGAGAGCCCAAATTTCTTCATCAAAATTAATACCCATAGAAGATAACTAACTAGTAATAGTATTGAATTCATTTAAATGATCAATAACAAATCTACCTTCTTCTATTTTCATATTAAATGAATTCTTCATGAGAAATACCTTATTTGAGGCAGAGGGCTTTTCATACAATTTCACTTGGGTTTCCATCAACTCTTCTATTGTCTTCACTTTTGTAATGTTAAATGTCATTGATGTTGCCAAGCATAATTGAATGCTTCCAGGTACCTTTTTGTATAAAATATCCTAGTCTTCATTTGTCATAGTTCCATGGTTCTTATTTTTTCCCTTCCAATGGCTTTCATAAATCCTTCTGCTAAAGATAGTCCTCCATTTGCATCTTTCATAACTAAAAGTTTTGCCCATTAAACTTGTCAACCTTTAGCTTACCCTCGTCTTCCATCACTTCCACTTAATTGTAAGACTCCCACTCAACCTTGAGACTTTCCTATAGAGGATAACAATAACCTCTCTCTAATACCACTTGGTAGGATGAAACCATAGACATAAATAACAATTAGATGCAAATATAAAAAATAATAGAAAATAATAGATCGCATAGAAGAGAACACAATACACCAATATTTAATGTGGTTCACCCAAACCCTAGGCTATGTACACCAAACAACAAGTTCAATATTATTAAAATCTAGTTAATTTAATTAGAATTTTTAATCCTTTATAGCTCAATACTGTCACAAGAAGAAATTTTTGCATCACACCTTATGAAACAATCCCTAACCCTAAGCCCTTTTTTACAAGTATTTTTGCCACTTCAGGGTTAAAATTAGTTACAACATGTCGGTCATAAAATGTCGATATGGTAGCCTCAAACCTCTCTAAGTAATTATGGATTATGTATAGTACTTCCTTGATTAGTCACCACATCTAACAATCTCCCACTTAGGGACTAATCAGGCTCCACACTAAACAACACTAGCAACTGTACATGGTGCTTTTCCCCAATGATTGAGTAGCTCCTAAAGATAGTGTTGAAAATAGTATGACAAGCTAAGTTACTAAGAGGGGAGGGGTGAATTAGTAACTTCTAAAACTTTTATTCCAATTAGCAATTAATCTTTTATATAAATTCTGATCTAACTTCATGCATGAGAAACTAAAAAACATGAAAGCAAACACAACACTTTGACATAAGATTTGGTGACCTAGAAACCTTTCAAATAGAAAGTAAAACTGGGGTGAGGATGGTACCCACAAGCTTTAGTACTATAGTATAAAGTTGGCCTGCTAAGGCTTACAATGATCACTTCTGATGATCTACCCTATTAGGAGCAATAAGGGTTGCTAGGTCCACCTTGCAAAAGGATTTATAAACATACAATGAAGTATGCACTCGGTAAAGAGATTTACATAATACTGTTAGGTCTACCTTCTTAAAGGATTTTATTGATCTAGTTATTAGGATGAAATAGCAGCTGATCTCTAATCCACAACTTGGTTAGTTGAATGAGATTCCTCTAAGTGTACAAATCATTTTACTGTGATAGATGAATCTTTACTGCTCCTTATACTATTGTAGCCTTTGTAATTCTCTCTTCTACTCTTCTCTGATGATTACATTACTTCCTTACATGATGGTTTGGATGTGATATAATACATTACATATATATTAATCCAATTACATAATAACAAAGTCGACAACAATTACGTTTACACATATATTACAAAGTCAACCAAAGTGCAAAAACTTGGGCTCTAAAGATTGAGTTGGTGAGGTTTCGATACTCGACATCCATTATCAATTCTTGAAATCATCATACACTTGGTAGACATAGAATCTCAGTCCATATTAATCACTTCCAAGTAGTCTTGAACTTGGTTTGCATTGGTGACTCAGTGAATACTATGCAACTCGACATATCAACTAAATCACTTGATTCACACTACATAGCTCGATAAACACTATCACCTTGAGCTTGGTATAAACTGATTCTCTTGGTTAACATTGAGTAGCTTAATTAACACTAGACTCATATCGCATCAACTACAAATTTGGTAAACACTACACAACTCAATTTGTATTGGTAAACCTAGCATACACTGAAATGCTCGGTTTACATTGTTGTTCTTCAATTCCATAGTAATTGCTCCATTCAAACTGAAATCTATCCATAAGACTTAGAAGCAATTGTAGGACTTGGTAGCAACTAAAATGCTTGGTTAACACTATTAACTATACAATATTCTCATTATGAACTCAAAATCTGAATAAGTGTATGTCATTAATAACAAACATGACTAGAATGTCAACGATCCCCCCCTTTGGCATTAGTGAAAAATACATTTATTAGTCCAAATTAAATTATCCATCACCTTATATCTCCAACTTCATAGAGTATACTATTTTTGAGATTTTTCAAAACTGGTTTTGTAAAGGATATATTTCTGTACATGGTAATTTGCCTATATAGTATACTACACATACAATATATATTTTCTTTACACTCTTCTTACAATCTTCTCCCTCTATCTTTTTATACATCTTTCTTCCCCATTTTCTTTAAAGCTTCTCCTTATATCTTTTATATTTTCTCCCCTTTATAGCTTCTTATATCTTCTCCCCCTTTTTGACATGAATGCCAAAGATTTATACTATATGTATTTACATAGTAATGCCAAAATGAGACTTGAGTGCCAAGGTCTTGTCCCAGTTGTCTTGCAAGACCCTGCAGGTGTGCAATGCCACTTGCACTTATGTTGATAGTTCAATCATATGGTTTGCAATAAAGAAATTATTATCATGGATGAGGGTTTCTGAATATACAATATTCTTTTGCAATGCATCATTCTCAGGGAGAATCATATTTTGAATATCTATCAAAGTAGATCTGATTTTGGCCTCTTCTCTAAACAATTCTACTTGCATATCTATCAAAAATCTAATCCTTTTAAAATGGGTAGAGCTTGAACTCAGGTCAAGTTGAAATTGTTGAGCACTTGTCTTAAGATCTTCATCAATCTTAGACAATTTTTCTCTTATTTCCTTTTTAAAACTTTAAATATCACGTAATTTACCAAAAGGTAAAGTTACATTAGTGCATGAGACTTCAAGAGAACTCAAGATAGTAGATAACTCTACTTGGTAATTAGCAATCTATTGAGCAATAAGTTCTAAGACCTTATTCTCAAACATTTTCTCTACTTTTTGCAATAACTTTTCTTGTCCATTTAAATCTTCATTATACTTTTTAACTACATCTACCAATTGATGCAAAACTAGTTGATTAGAATCAACCTCTATACCTAGGGCTTTTACCAAAAATTTCTTGGAATCCTCAATGATTTTAATTCTTTGTCTCTTTCCTCTCTTAGCCCTTGCTGCTTGGCTTTCTTTTAGAGTAATTCTCTGAAGGTTTGCATTTGATCAGGATTGAGTTTTTCAATATTCCAATTAGGAATCACAATTTCCTAATCAAGATCTATATCGTTCTCCTTTTCTTTGCCTTTACCTAAAAAATTTGTGCTTAGTTCAGGCTTGGTCTCAACTTTCGTTGCACTTATTGCTTGTGTACTTAGAATGGAAACAATAGTTTAAATAATATGAGTTTCTACAAAAATTCATACTGCAATTATTCTAGAAATACTAGTGGAAATATCTATTGTAGCTAAAAAAATTGTATACAAAATTGTTGAAGAGGGAAGAGTCTACAACTCAGTAGATGAAGTAGTTGACACTTCAGTCAATGATGTGTTGAGCTAAACTGGTGCAAAGATTGATTGGATGCTTGTACTCATAGTGCTATACATGATAAATCATACTAAGACTATCTCTATACTTGGTGTTGTCAATTTTTTTCTTGGAGAGTAAGGAAGTGAAGCAATAACTACTTTAGTAATCTTAACTAGGTCAATTTCCTCAACATCTTATGTTTCTTTGTTGGTAGCCTCCTTCTCTTGTTCCTCTTCATTATCCTCATTATCAAAATGTGTTACTTCTTCATCATCTTTCTATTCATCCTTTTCTTGATCATCATCATCCTTTTCATTTATACTTATTGGAAAATCAATCGGTTTGTGAAGAAGATATATATTCTTCCATGTATTTGTTGCATTCTTCACAACATGCTCTATTTCATTCAACAAAATAAGACAAGTATTGAATCTTAAAGTTAATTTTTCTTCATTTTTCTTTAAATATTCTTTCACTTCCTTGTTATTCAAGTTTGGTACAAGTTGTCTCAGGCTCTGTTCATCAATATCCCTTGTAGTTTTCATTGCTTGTTCCCATCTTGGCTTGATTTTTTTCATTAATACATTTGGAATCTACTGAGTGAGCTAATTAGGTGAGCATTTTCATTTGCCCATCTTGGATATTAACATGTCTTCAATCTTCTTCTACTCATTAGTTATTCTAGTTTTATATTTTAATGGCTTGATGTTTGTTATCCCAAAACCTAATTCCAATACTTTCATCCTCTCTTCAAATGTGGGTGGAGACCTCTTGAAGATTATGTCTCCCCCTTCTTTGTTTGCTTTCTTTCTAGAGGATCTCTTGGTGAAGACAACAATGATTGTTTTGGTAGGATTAGTGATTATTGCCTTACCCTTTTTCTTTAATGGCTACTCTTCCTCTAATTATTCATACTCTTCTTCTTCATCTTCACCTTTTCCCTTGGTCAATAGGAGAGTAGAACTTGTTTTCAACTTTGCAATCCTTTTCTTTCCTTTGTTAACCACCTGATGGAGCTTGATCTCTAGTTCTACCTAGGCCTAAGCCTCACCACATGTGCCAAAATATGTAGCCTTGGGGTCAACTAGTTCATTTATTAGTGCCTCAATTACATCTTTTATTTCATCAATGTTTACTTCATATCCTAGAGGTTTCACCCATGCGATGCTAGGCCTAACTACTTGAATGTATACATTATCACTATCCACCATAAAACAAACATCATTTTTATAATCCTCAACTAGCTTCTTGGGGATTTGGTATCTATTATTCATTTTCCTCTTGAATGCATCCAAATAATTGTCAATGATACTAGAGTAATTTTCTCCCATCTTAGCAAGGTATTCATTAATATGATAAAGTACTGGCACATCTTTCCTCCATACAACAGTACTCTTTGATGGAAATTTTTTTCAACATAAAAGAATAAACATGTCAAAAGAGAGAAAAACTTACACGGATTATTCTTTGATGTCCTAATGCTCTCCATTTTTTTGTTGAATGGATTCAACATTATCTTAGCAAGGTCAAGAGATAAGTTATTCTTGACTACCTTGTATGTCAGGTCTATGACTTGACACGACACACTATTCAACCTACTCAAACTATAGATCTTGTTTGCAATGACATGAATACCAAACTTCAATTCCATGTTAGTGAAACTACTAATTTTTATTTTGTACTATCCCACTCGGCTAGGGTTTTCTTCTCTAGTTCAACTCGACCTAGGATTTTTGTCATTTTAGCTTTAGCCAACATAGGGAGACTAATGATCTTGTGGATCAGCTTCTTGGTAATCAAAATTCATTTCCCCAACCACAACTATCCATTGTGCACATGACTAAGAATAAACCTAATCCATTTCACTTGGAAATCACAGGGCATATGAGGAATATGGGTTAAACCTTTGCCTTCGAGATGTTGGTGCTCAAGTTTCAAAACACCATCAATGCATAACTCCTTTAAACATTCATCCATTTCTAGGGTACCAATATCTTAAATCATAAATTTAAAATGAGAATGGATATCAGTGATCAATAGTACCTTGGGAGGAATTTTTGACTATAATCCACTCAGATCTAGGGTTTCTGTGACTACAGGAGTGAGCTTATAATCTAGTGCCTAAAAACCAATGTGTCTTATCCCCATTTTGCTTTGTTTCTAGTAGCTTCCATCTTTTAATCAGTAGAGTTTGAGAGAATTTCAAATATTTTGGTAAGAATTCACTCAAATCGCTTGAATGCCCTTGAAGATTCATGGTAAAAATGTCTTTAATTTCATTCCTTCATAAAATTTCACCATAAATGTCAAGCATGAATGTTAGATCAAATTGACACACTATCATCCACTTTGCTTGGATTGATTACTTAGTAGAGTCTTCCATCATTTGGTAACCATATAAAATTTAGTTACTCCCAACCTCGCTTAGTAGAGGCTATGACCTGACCTCACTCGATAAGGAAGGTAACTCGATAGTAACTGGTACCCCTTTTACTTGGTGATCCCTTTGCATGTTGAATGCTAATATGGATATTTTGTCCTATCAATTGGAACTATTTAGATGTAGCCTACTTCCAATTCTCCTCTGAGAAATCAAGTGGAAATAGTGGAGTCACCCAATTTTTGAGTGGCTTCATCATTATTGCTCAGAATTGCATTCTTGGTAGACTTTGGAACCTATTGTTGTCTCATTTATTTTTTGATGTTATCATCTTTTGTCTTCTTTTCATCTTCTATTCTTCCAATATTCATACAGATCTTGTTTAGATGACCAAGTTCTATATAGATGAAACATCTTTTGGTAGTATCTCTCTTCCTCATGTTATGTTTTACACAATTCATTCCAATGTATTCAAATTCTCCATAGTAATGACATTTGCATTAAGTGTTATAGTCCCAATCAAATATAGCTTTCATAATTTGTTTAGTTGGAGTCAATATCTTAGTTTTGCATTCTAATGACTTGTGCCCATGCTTCTTAAATTTGTGACATTTGCCTTCAAATTTTGGTTTCTCTTTACATTCATTTTCTCTATGACCATGTTGATTACAGTTGTAGCACTTTCCATTGAATTTTTCTTTCCCATTGCTCCAACATTTATTTTAAGTATGAACTATCTTACCAAGGTGACTGTAAGTAGGTTTTGAGTTCTGTTGAGCTCCTCACTTGGATGATTCTCCTTCTGTATATCCAATTCCTAGTTTTAATTTTTGTCTGTAATAACTTTTCTCATTCAAATAATTCATGTCTACTTGAGATTTCATCATTATTTCATTGGTTTTCCTTCCAATATTTATATCATTTTGTAATCTTTCATTTTCTGATCTCAGGTTCATGATTTCTTCATTTGCATTGGTGAGATGATCAATGAAGTCTAGTCATTGAAGGGATAGGTGCTAAATTTTATTGTTCTTTCCTTCTATCTCTTCTCTTATCTTTTTTTTCCCTTCAAAGACTTCACACAATCTCACTGATTAAATTTCTTTCTCTCTTCTTAGTTTTCTTTCTTCTTCTTGAATAGTATTATTCTTTTCCAATAGTTCTTTGATTGCTTCATCAGCTTCATCTGAATTGTTTGAAATGATGTCTTCAATTCTTTCTTCAATGTAGAGTGAGCCATTCATCTAGATTTCAAGATCCTTTCTTCTTTTTAGGGATTGGGATATTTTCTCTTTTACTTTCTTGAGTTGTCCAATAGCCAATTCCAAATCTATCTTCTCATTGTCAATAGCTTTGTCAAGTATGAAAACCTCCATTGCCTTTGATCTTTGCCCAAGTTGTTAAAATTTTCATTGAGAACCACAATGCTTTGATAACAATTTTTGGAAATATTATGACAAGCTAAGTTACTGAGAGGGGAGGGGTGGATAAGTAACTTCTAAAACTTTTATCCCAATTAGCAATTAATCCTTTATATGAATTCTAATCTAACTTCATGCATGAGAAATTGAAAAACATGAAAGCATACACAAGACTTTGACACATGATTTGGTGACCCAGAAACCTTCCAAATAGAGAGTAAAATTGGGTTGGGGATGATACCCACAAGCTTTAGTACTATAGCATAAAGTTGGTCTATTAAGGCTTACAATGATCACTTCTGATGATCTCCCCTATTACGAGCAATAAGGACTACTAGGTCCACATTGCAAAAGAATTTACAAACATACAATGAAGTATGCACCTAGTAAAGAGATTTACATAAGACTATTAGGTATAGCTTGTTAAAGGATTTGACTGATCCACCTATTAGGATGAAATAGTAGCCAATCTCTGATCTACAACTTTTTTTGCTAAATGAGATTCCTTTGAGTGTACAAATCACCTTGCTATGGTAGATGAATCTTTGCAACTCCTCGTACTGTTGTATCCTTTCTAATTCTCTTGTCTGCTCTTCTCTGATGATTAAATTACTTCCTTACATGATGATTTTTATGTGATATAATACATTACATATATATCAATCCAATTACATAATTACAAAGTTGGCCACAATACAAGTTTACACAAATGTTACAAAGTTGACCAAAGTGTAGAAACTTAGTGAGGTTATAATACTTAACATCCATTGTCAATGCTTGGCATCATCATGTACTCGATAGATATAGAAAATTGATCCATACTCATCACTTCCAAGTAGTCTTGAACTTAGTCTACATTGGTGACTTGGCTAATACTATGCAACTCGGTATATAAACTAAATCACTTGATTCACACTACATAGCTCGGTCTAAATTGAGTGTCTTGGTTGACACTAAGTAGCTTGGTCAACACTAGACTCACATCACATCAACCATGAACTCAGTAAATACTACACAACTTGGATTGCAATGGTAAACTCAACATACACTAAAATGCTTGGTTTACACTGTTGTTCATCAATTTTTTAGTAACTACTTGGTTCAAACTAAAATCTATCCATAGGACTCAGTATCAAATGTAGGACTCAATAGCAACTAAAATGCTTGGTTAACACTATTATCTATACAATATGTTTAGTGTGAACTCACAATCTAAATAAGTGTATGTCACTAATAACAAACATGACTAGAATTCCAATTGATAGGCCACCTCTAGAGAAACCTTATTGGCTTGGACCTTAATATGCATCATTACATTATTATAAATGGATCCTTTAGTGTACAAAACAACATTTATGTCAACAAAACTATTTTTGAAAAGAACAAAATTCTTATCTTTCCACAAAGTGAAAATATTCTCCATCCTAAAGGTATGCCAAATTTGGGTAACTTTCCTAGGGAACCTGGGGGGATCTCCAAATAGAACCATATGATAGGAAAAAAAAATTGGTTGATAAGGCTTTAAGAAATCATGAATCTAGTGCCAATAATTTTGGTCATGGCTACAAAACCCAAAAATATTCAAAAAAGACTTTGGTTGTCCACAAAATGGAAACTAAGGATCTAGAACCCCAATATGCTTGAGATGAGGCCCAATGGGAAGACCTTGGAACAAAAAGTACCAAGAAAAATGGGTAATCTTAGGCTTAGTAATGGTACTCCAAATAGTGTCAAAATTATTTCTCCATTGAGAAAGGGAAGACCACAAATACCAATTCTAGTTGAGGGTATCTACCATTGGTAGATGGGGGGAAAGCAAATGATACCCAATACTTGGTTTGTAGCTGGTGAAGGGTGTAGTAGGATACCAATTCAAATCTATCCACTGAGGTCAAATAGATTGGATACCTACCTTGTGAATTAAGTGGTCTAGGATTATAGAAAGCAATAGATCACAAGTTTGTTGATTTGAATGAGCAAGATAGAACTAAACTTGCATGTCTTCCCAAGATTTGAGACTCATGGAGACCCTAAAAAAGAGGTCATTAGGTGTCTTGATGCCATATTTGAAAAAATACAAAGCACTAGCACCTTGAGTCTTGGCCAAAGGAATACCTTTGATGGAAAACAACGGAGACCACCAAAGATTTCATTGATTCAAAGAGATCCCATCACAAAACTCATCACCAAACCAATAAAGCCAAGGTTTGAAAGCTTCCCAAGCTTTCCATATGCTCTTGATAATAAAAGAGCCCCAAATGTGCATAGAATCCCACATGATGAGAAGGGTTTGAAAGAAAATCCCCTTCCATGTAGACCTATTAATAGGAAGTCTAGAAGCAATGCAGAAAAAACTTTCCAAGCTTCATCTCTAGTGATGGCATGTATAATCCACTTGGCACAAAGTAAAAGGTCTTGCTTCTATATGGAAAGAAGGCCAAGGCCTCTAAACTCTTTAGGGAGACAAAAAAAATCCTAGGCCACTCTGTGAAGCCATGATGGTCAACACTAGAAGCCTAAAGAAAGTCATGGAGAAATCATTCCAATTTTAGATACAAAGCTTTGGAAGGACCCCAATATTAAGAATAATAAACATGCATAGCTACGAGGACTTTCAAATAAATATGGAATTTTCTTGCAAGAGAAAGGGGTTTAGTAAGCCACTAGTCAAGCTTCTTTTCAATTTTCACAAGCACAACATTCCATAAATCCACTCATGAATCTTGAAAGGAAAAAGAATGCCCAAAAATTGAAAAATCTACCCATTTCTGACCCATTTCCATTCCAACTGGGCAAGCAATCGTAGAGATGGAAGAAAAGCTTACCTACAATAGAGAATTTTGTACCATTGAATAGTTGAACTAGAGGCTTGACAAAAGGTTTCTAGGCATTGCAAGGCATTAGTGATATTCTCCTCATCCTCCAAAAGAGTGAGAAAGGAATCATTAGAAAAATGCCCATTGACCAATTGAGAAGAGGAATTTAGCAAGGGGATGACATGAACCAAACTAGAGGAAATAGAGTAGGCTAGTAAGTAACCAAACCCTTCAGCAATAAGTACATATAAAGCTAGAGCTAGAGGACAACCTTGCCAGATAGAGTGAAAGATCCCAAAGGCTTCAGATTGGGAGCTATTAATAGTAATACAAGAATTAGCATCTCCAAAAAGAATATCCATAAATTGAAGAAAATTGGGTCCAAAACCTAAAGCTTGAAGAATAGACAAAATAAAGGGTCATTCAATCTGATCATAAGCTTTAGAAAAATCAATTTTCAAAAACATAGACTACTAAGTGAATTTGTGAGCCCATTCCATGTCTTCCCAGACAACAATGATGTTGTCAAGAATATACCTAGACTTAATAAAGCTAGTTTTCTATGGTCGCACAATTAAAGGCAAGAGATGCTGAATTTTAAGAGATATTACCTTAGTAATAATCTTATATGACACATTAAGCAAAGTGATGGGCCACCAATTATAGATATCCTTAGGGATGCTAGTTTTAAGTATGAATTTGATGTTACCTTTATTGATAATGGCACCTAGACTCTTAGAAGAGTAGGCTTCAAGATTAATTTTGTGTAGGTCTAGACCAATAGACTCCTAGAGGTGCTTGCAAAGTTTGTAGGAAACCCATCACACCTAGGGGATTTTTCACCAGCCATGCAAAAGACAACCTCCTTGAGGTCTCAGATGGTGAGAAGTTGTTCATAGAAAGCTCTACTATGCTAGCAGTCATTAGTATTGGAATAATAGAGGCCTAATTTATTATGCATGTAGTACCAAGCCTCCCTTTCCCCAACTATCCAGCAAAAAGGAAAAATTTCATCTTTGTCAGAGGCCATTTCAACCATATTAAAATCACTACACATAACCCAAGTAGCTAGAGGCAAGTTGTTAGCCATCCAACACCATAATTGAGATCTTTCCAAAGTATCATTGGAAGCATAAACATTAACTACTAGAAAGGAATTATTGTTGATAGGAAAAAAATATAAACTATTCTATCCATGGGTCAGAACCATACAAAATAATAGCAAAATGAAGACAAGGTGACAAAAGAGTAACTACACCACATCTACTAGTTTTGTGCCGAGAGGAAAAATAATCTCATTTGACCAAATGAAATGACATGCAAAAGAAGGAATGAAACCAAAGAATTTAACCTCTAGCATGCAAAGAAAATCTAAATTACCAAGTTTATGACATGTGTCCCTAACATAGTACTTTCTGGAGAGGTCTATAAGACCTCACATGGTCCATTATAATAATTTCATGAAATCTCTTCCATATCTTCTTCATCCTCGAGAGAGGTGTAGATATTTTGCAAGAAAATAGAAACTTGGTTAAAGCCAAAAGGAAACTCTTCTAGACTAATAGCCCACCATTTCTCTTTTGGATTCTCGTCACATCTAGGAGGATTGTGAGAATGCTACACATTCTAAGTCAATGGATGATGCAATAGATGGAGTGTTAACCACTACAAGAGTCATGCACAAGGAAAATCAAAGAACGCATGAAACCCTAATAGAGTGGAAACCTAGCAGAGCATGAAAGTATCTATAATTTTCCTTGAGTCTTCTCCATTTTTGAACTTTTGTTGTCATATCATGATCCTTTGTGTTGTCATTGACTACTAGTTGTAGCTCCAAGAGAATTGGAGGTTGATACTTTAATGGAAGGCAATATCTACACTAACTCCTTCCCAAATAAATATACCATGGAATTCTAATAGTAGTAAGAGTTAAATTTTAAGGAGAGTGGGGTTCTCTTATCCTTAGGTAATGCAACATTAGTGTCCACCTTTTTGTTGAGGAAATAATTACTGTCTCAACATCTTGAGATGAGTATTGTTCCCAATATGTAAAGGCTTGTTCTCTGACTAGGCTAGCTCTAGTAGGGTTACCTAGGATAGAAATCTAATCTAGAAATATCCAATTAGAGTTTTGAACTTATGGTCTCATGAGAAGAGGAGTTTTCATTTCATTGTCCCTATATGGGGTAGCTTGGCATTCCCTACTAATCTCATTCTGCATCCATAACATTACTACTCTCAACTATACATCTCCTATATAGAGGAGGGAGTTCCATTTTGTGTCATTAGGCACTACAAAATTATGTAGATATAATTCACACAATAAATTATTTAAAGGCATTAGAATAGATTGAAATGCATCATAAAACTCATGTGGAGTTGGAATGGAGGGATTAAACCTTTCAAAAATCCTTGTTGATTTGAAATTTCTAAGTTTTTCCTTGAGAAATAATGCATACACCAGTGATGGTGATCTGCATTCCACTATTTTAGGAATCAATCTTGTGACTTGTTCAATCCTCCCTTTTAAAATTTCATTTTGGTCTAATCTCTATTTCAACTAATAGCTTTTTTCATTAATGATATTTCTTAATTTTTCTCTTTCCATCTTCCATTGAACTCTTTCCCATAGCAATTTTTAGAACAAATTGATCCCTCCAGACCAAGGTGTAGATAGATTGGGTGGTGGCAATGGTTCTTGGTTAAAAATGTCTATCTAATCAAATTTTCAATGAAGAATTTTGTTGGCACTTTGTGGTTTGAAGCACTCTCCTTTCCTTATAACAAGCATTGTCACCACATTCTCTTCCTAACTGAATTTAGCTACTACTGTAGCTAGTGTATCTAGTCCATCCTGATTGATCTTTTCCATTACTTCAATCATTTCTTGACTAAATTCTAGGTAGTCGTTACAAGGAAGGTCTTCTAAATTCTCACAAGTATCCTACATAATATGGTTTTCTTCAAACTCCTCAAATGCTTCAAGCTCTTCAAAATCCTTATCATTATTAGCATGTACATTATTAACACTAAGGTCAACTTTGGGTTGTGGACTCCAATTGTTACATTAATTATCATTGGCTATGTTTTTTTGCATTTCTTCCTCCAAAAAGGACTCCTTCATAGACTTAGAAGACTCTAGGTTAATTATTGGAACAAAGGTTTCAATAACCTTATTTCCTTTAGAAATCCTTGCATGGAGGTGTAAACATGCATGGAGGATTCTTTCATTTCCTCTTGCGTGCAGACAATTCTACTGTAGGTGCTTCAAGAGGTTTTTCTAGAGCTTCATTGTCTTGTGAGCGTAGGATTTCCTTAATATTACTTTCATCATTAGGTTCTTGTTCTAACTTCTCTTCTTTAGGTTCCAAATCTTTACCATTTCTTTTTCTAATAGTAGACCTTGTCTTTATAGATGATGGGGTCTTGGGGGCACTAGAAGCTTCTCTATTTTTACTTTTCTTCTTGCTAGAAATGGAGGCATCAACTTTATAAATCTTTTTCTTGGGTTGTCTAGAACTGGAGGGAGACGTTTTAGGAACATTTTTAGTCCTAAGAATAACCTTACAAAAACTAGTGGATGTCCTTTCCCTTCATCCAACACCCTAGCCTCTATGGCCAACCAATCTAGGCTCTACCTCATTTAAATTTAAAAACTCTTCCCATGTCCCAATTGATTATTTATATAATTCCTTTTCTACAAATAATTTTATCAAATAATGATGGGAGATAGATTAATCCTTCCCTAATTTTACTAAAGAATCTTGCTTCTTAACAATGTTAAATAGGAAATCGAGAAGATATACATATCTATAATCATGCTACAGATGAGCTAGAATCTTGAAATAAGACATATAGGTATTTGTAATGACCTTCACAAGTGAAGTATTGTATGATAAATGCTAAAAAATAAACTCCAACGGAAAATATAATCTAGAGGTGCCTTACTTCTTGTCAATATACAATAGAGGGTCAAGATGCACATTGAACTATGCCCTAGCCATATGTAGGTCAAAATCCTTTACCCAATTTTCTCCTTCCTAGGGTAACCTAGTGACTTCGACCACCACATCTTCTATAAATTCAATTCTTAGGCCCTTAACCATTGCAAAGCCATCCTTAAAGGTGCTCAAAAATTGAAGAGAAACCTCTTCACCAAATCCATTTAGACTGGGGCAATAGTCTAACCATCCCCTTCTCCTTAACATCTCACAACTAGCCATGTCACCCAACAAAACCCTATGATCAACTTGCTCATAACTTTAAAGACCTCCACCCATTGTTATGCATATTAGAACTTTGGAAAATTCATGGTGTATTTAGAGCTCAATAATGGAAAATTAAGAAAATTTGTAATGTTTTGACACCAAAATATTACAGATAGAGAAAATAGCATACAAGTACTACGTGCTTCTTAAAGATTTTAAATGTACAAAATCTCATAATATCCTTCCTTACATCAAGTCTCATGATTTTTTGCTCATGTATAGACTTTCCACCTTGTACACATTGCTAATTATCCTCAAAAGTTAAGCTCAACTTTTAATGTCCTTAATTTCCTTAATGATGCAATCACAAAAGGATAGGTCATCAACATGTGATGAAAGTCATCTCACAAGACAATTTTTTTTTAAATTTACATGCGATTTGAAAGTTTGAAAAATGAATATCCCTCCCCCCGCACCACCCCCTCGCCCCCCCAAGTAAAGGAATGGGTCTCACTAGGCCAAGATATGCAAGAGTAATGAATACAAACAACATGAATTCCTAATAAAGAATGAATAAAATAAAATATATGCAAGGTTATGTGGCACGTACTTGGAAAGTGCTATAGGAAAAGTGTTCTGAAAAAGATCATTTGAAGTGATGGAGTGATAAATAGGATGGAAAAATGGAAAAGAGAGAGGGTGAGGTGAAGTATATGGTAGATAAAGTGTTTATTATGAAGATATTGAATAGAATCAAGATTTAGCAATAGTCAAGGTCGAAGACCTAGACTACTTGAGTGTAGGAACAAGTATATCTCCATTGTACTAGAACTACTACAAGAAATCCTCATGACTAACTAGCTTGTTATAGAGCTTGAGGCAATACCCATTGACAAGTAACTTAAATTGAACAAGATCAATAGTAGACAACTAGACCACTCCATTTGGAAATATAAAAACAATTTCATATGGTCCTAACCAATGAGTTTGAAACTTTCTTGGATTGTGTTGATGCTTGGAATCATAGAGTAGGGCCCAATCTCCCACAACAAACATTTTATCTTTGAAAAATTATCATTCCCTTATTTCTATTGATGTTGGATGATATCTGTGTTAATCAATGCAAATTTGCACCTTTCAACAAGGTTGTTTAAACTTAGAATTTGGTCTTTTTGTGTAATATTAAGTTTCATAGCAAGCTCCAAAGAAATCCTCAATGTTTTATATTTAAACTTCAAAAGCATTACAGCTGACCTAGCATAGATGAACTGAAATGGACTAAAACCTATTATATATATCCAAGTGGTTCTATAAGCCCAAAGAGCTTCAAGAAGGCATGTGACCCACTCCTTCCTATGGAGTGCTACTATTTTGATGAGAATGGATTCCATGTCCTTGTTGGTAACTTCTACCTAGCCATTAGCCTATGGATGACAAGGTGATAATTTACCATGTTGAATTGTATATTCCTTCATAAGAGTAGCTACCATATTAGATGCAAATTTAACTCCTTGATTAGATGTCAACTCCCTAGGGACTCAAAACCATGTAAATATGGATTCATAAAGAACTTGGCAACATTTTTATCCCTTGGGTGTTTCATGGATTTGGCCTCTGCCCACTTAGTTACATAAGTAGTGAAAACTAAGATATAGGATTTACCTTGTGAAGAGGGTTTAATATAACCTATAATATTCAATCCCCCACTTATCAAAGGGTGCAAAATAGGGTAAACTTTAAGAAAGCTACCTCCAAAAAAAGATATAAAATATTGGCGAATCTTTCATTATGTTGAAAAAAAAAAATTATTTCTATTGGCGAATCTCTCAATTTGTTATTCTAAATATGATTAATATTGGCTATTATTTTCAAATCATAATTTTTAAAATAAAATATTGATGAATCTCAATAATAATAGGAAGTTCATTAATCGCTATGGAATATTACAAATCAAAATTGAACATTTTTTTACCTCATGGAATATTATGAGGACTGTTAATATACTTTAAATCAATAGTGAAAACTAAATATTGGTGATATATCCCTAAAGTAACTAATAAATATGATAATTATTGTCTAGTTCAATTTATTTTCTCCAATAATATGTTATATTTAGGTGACTCAAATCGAAACAAGTAATGAATATTGTGGCAAATATTTGAGTTTAAAATTTTCAATAAAATAAATTATTGAGCGATTTTAAATATTTTGGAACTAAATTTTATAAAACTATGGTGATTTAGGTTGTCTCAAATCTTAAATTTTTAGCCAAATAACTAGTCAAAAAAATCTAAAATTAGCCAATTTATGAATATTAGCCACTAAAATATACCTTGGTGCAAAAACTACTTGAGGTTGCAAGGGCATTTCATCTAATTTAGTGGGTCTTCCCATGCATTGAGACTTATCACATTTCTTTATGTATCTAGTTGCATCCTTGTGTAAACTTGGGCAATAGTACTCGATTGTCAATATTTAAAGGTTGTTTGCTTGGCTACAAAATGACCTCCATAGGGATCATCATGGCATGCCCTTAAGATATCATATGTTTCATCTTCCCTTATGCATCGATGCATTACTTTGTAAGGTCTAGTATAAAAAATAAATCCAACAATCTAGGAATAGTTAAAGGTATTTTCAACTAGTAACTTTCTTTCATTAGTAGAGAAGTGAATTGGCATCTTTCCCATTATTAGGTATTTTACAATATTTGCATACCATAGATTTTGTACTGACAATAGAAAAAAAATTTCATCCAAAAAACTATCATCAATGGCCACATGATCATCAAGGACATACAAACAAGAGAGGAAGATAGCTACCACATTGGCCCTACTAGGTGTATCTACTATTGTGATATCAAACTCCTACATAAGTAGCAACCAATGAGCTAATATTCCTAATATTTTAGGCTTATTCATTAGACATTTTATAGAAGAGTGGTCATTATGAACAAATATTTCATATCTAGTAATATAGTGCCTGAATTTATTTAGTGCATAGATAACTACAAGAAGCTCATTTTCAGTGACTATGTAGTTAAACTCCAAACCTTGCAAATTTTTACAAGTGAAATAGATAACATGTTCAACTAAGTCTACCTTTGGACCTAACACTACATCTATAGCATAGTCTAAGGCATCTATATGAATGTGAAAAGGTAGTCCCCAATTAGATCCTCTTAGAATAGGTGTTGTGGCAAGATCTTCTTTAAGCTATAGGAAGGATGTAGCACAATAAGAGTCTCAAGAAAATTTAGAATCTTTTTTTAACAAGTTATAAAGGGGCATTGCATGTTGACTGAAATTTTTGATAAATCTTCTATAATATCTAGGATGTCCCTAGAAACTTCATACATCCTTTTACTTATCTACCATAGGAAAGGTACTAATGACTTCAATTTTTGCTAGATCTACTTGGATTCCTTTTGATGAAATGAAATGACCTAGTACTACTCCTTCTTCCACCATCATAAAACATTTTTCACTATTTATGAAAAAGGTTATAGTCTTGATATCTCTTGAGTACTATTTCTAAATTGGCTTTTACTTCCTCAAAAGTAGTGCCATAAAAAGAAAAATTATCCATGAAGATTTCCATATAGTCTATAGATATATTAGAAAAATATCGATGATACCTTGTTGGAATGTGACTGGGGCATTGCACAAGCCAAAAGGTAAAACTGAGTAGGAAAATGTTCGCCATGGGCATGTGAAAGTTGTTTTTTCTTGGTCCTTTGGAGATATTTGTATTTGATTGTAACGACTAAAACCATCTAGAAAGGAAAAATATTTCTTGCTAGCTAGGTTGTCAAGAACTTGATCTAGAAATGTTAAGGGGGAGTGGTATTTCTTAGTAGATGAATTGAGCTCCCTATAATCTACACAAACTCTCCATTTTTCTCCCTTCTTTGGTAATATAACCATGGGTGAGACCATTGGCTATCAGAGATGGGGTAGATCAAACCAACACTTAATAGTTTCTAGAGTTCATTCTTAATTATATCCTTCAAAATAGGTTTAACTCTCCTCTGAGGTTGCCAAATAGATTTGAAGTTAGGATTGATGTAGATCTTGTGAGTGCAAAGCATAGGATCTAGTTCATGTCCACGTAGTCCCAAGAAAATGATTTTTGATTTTCTTGTAGTAACTAAAAAATAATTTCCTAATTGGAAGGTGATAAGGAATATTTTGCATTCAACTCCCTTTTTGGACCAGCTTTCATCTTAATAAACTAGGAAACCTGAGAAGAATCTATCTCACAAGGTAATAATGAGCGAAGAAATTGGGAAGCTTTTGAATGCTAGGGTGTGTTCAAAGGTGGTAATATGGTTTCTAGGACACATTCCACTTGATGACATAGTTAAGGCTCTACTCCATACTTATTCATGGTAATGGATGAAATTATCTCATCTTCTTCTTAAGAGGCTACAAATGAATCTTGATCTATCATCATTAGGTGATGGATGAAATTGACCTTTGGATCATCATCACCCAAGTCTAGCTAGATTACTTGGTTATCTAGCAATATTGGTTGAGAAAGGGAGTATAAAGTCAGGTTCTTAGTATGGATACCATTGGATATTGTCATCTTCCTAGACTAACAAGCTATATAGGCATCTATTGTAGCTAACCATGGTTTCCCTAAAATTAAAGGATATCCACCCATGTTAGTCTTTGGGGGAAGGAAGAGAAAGATAAAGTATGGTTGCGGTTTCTTTGACACCAATAATATACAATTAAGACAATACCTCCTTTGTCATGAAATTTATGGATGCTCCTAATTCAACTAGAGAATTTTGAACTTGCATCCCATAAATGGTGATAGTAACCACAAGACTCCTACGGTCAGAATATTTAGGTATAGTTAATTTCTCCAATATTAAATTAAATAATTGTCCTTCTTCTTTCTTCTTGGTTGTTTGATACATGCTTCCTTGATGGCTTTAGTATAGGTAGGAACTTCCTTGCTAAGGTTGTTTCCAACCCTACTGAGGTTCCTACCAACATTACTAAGATTTTTTCCAACCCTACTAAGGTTGTTGCCAACCTTGTTGAGGTTGCTACCAACTTTTTTGTGTTTTTTGCCAATTATTATTTCCACCAAAACTAGTATTTTGAGCATTTTTCCATTGATTGTTACTACTATAATTTTGAAGAGGATCTTGTGGCATAGCTTGTATTTGAGCCCATGGCCTTCATTAAGAAATGTAGAGCACCTCTCCATTTTCAATGGCTTTAAACTCAGTAGACATTGGTTGTGTATCTAGGCTTATAGTAGACTTTCATGTATAATGCTTTTTCTTTTCCCTACAATGTGGACAGTATTCAACAAACATGGCATCAACTTCATCCTTCTTCCTTGTCACCTACATGGTATCTAGTTGATTGACTACATCAGTAATGATATCTTTCTTAAAAATTGACAAAAATTTGGATAGCTCCATCTTTGATACTCTGGAGCTACAATTAAACTAATGTGGTAGGTCTCCAAGTCCCCCACCTATCTTCACAATGGCCCTAGAATAATTAGACATATACAATGCATATTAGTCTTTTTTTTTTAGTGATATCTCCACTTGCCATAAGATCTAGAGCTTCAATACTTCTATCATTTACACCTCTCAGAAAAATGTGTTTCTTTGATTCCTCTTTCAACTAGTGTTGTGTATTATGTTGTAGGTTGAACATAGTCTTCTAAGATTTCATCATCCTTATGGGACATTTGGAAAATATCATCTCATTTCAAATCTTGACCCCTATAGTATTCTTTAAACTTTGTAAGAAACAAGTTTCTCATTGCCAGCTAATCTATTAGAGCATTGGCACCCAACCCCATAAACCATCTCAGAGCAGCTTCCTTTAGGGTAGATGGAAACAACTTCAACTTTTGAGAATCAGTTGTATAGTCATAACTTCTAAAAAGGATTCCAAACTCAAAGAGAAATGTTTTAGGGTCTTCAGTAATTAAGTCATAGAACTTGGGAAGTGCAATATAAGCTATGTTCTTCAAATTTTGATTACCTTGCCAAGTAGAGATAGGAAAATGAAATGTTGGCTAAGGCTGAGACATTCTTGGAGGAGGGCCTAGTGGTGGTGGTTGAGAGATAAAAAGGGAAAGTATATTGTCTTGGTATTTAGGTTCAACAAAAAGATCATTCAAATGCAAGGATTCTTTAGAGAATGAGGGTATTCATTCTTGAGTAGCAATAAATGGATTTTCAAAAAGTTATTCTTCTTCTTTCTCACTATGAGGTTCTTTAGGTTCACAATTTAAAATGTCTTCTTAAATATTGTGGGGAAAAAATCTCCCAAGGAGATCTCTTCTTCTATGCATAGAAAATAATGCAAAATTTAAACTAACATAATGGCTTCAAGGTTGAACTAGATTGACACCATCCCTAACAATGTCACCAAAAATGTCTTGTCATCTTAACACCTTAGTAATGAAGGATTAAACATCCTTCTAAAATAATTCTATGGTCAAACAACATCATGTGTTTTACTTTAAAAAATAATTTGACTTCATTTAATTTAGCAATTTGAGAGTATAAGCTTAAGATGACAACTACAAAGTATATGCTTGAATTCTTCTTTAAGTTACTACAACTACAGTAAAGGAAATTATGAAGGAAACCTATGCTAGAAACTGAAATAAAAACTTTAACTTAAAGCTTAAGATAATGTTGCAAATGATAAACCTATCTATGCACCTATGCTTCAGGAACAATTTACTAATTCTATTATCAATGGCTATAGGAGCAATAAAATTCTACCTTGCAAGGAAATAAAGAGGAAATAAAATTTATTCTAATGGAACAATTCACTCACCAAGTGGCCCCCCTTGGATGAGTGACTAGAAAGAAAATCAAGATAAATGATGTAGACTTTAACTATGCATTCTTTTCATTCATTCTTGAAAGATTACACTTGATTAAAAGTAGTATCACACTCTACTACTACAAAAATCAACTTATTCTATTCTTCTTTTGACTTACTATGGTCAAGGCTACAAAAATCATTATTTAAAAGGAAACTACAACTACTTCCTAACTTTATAATCCTCCATTAATGAGGACCAATTATAGATTCATAAATATTGAAATAGAAACAACATTAACCATGAATAAATCCACTAGGAAGTAGGTTGTTGAAGCTACATTCATGTGCTGCAACAACAAAAAGAAATGAATGATTGATGGGGACACAACCCAACAACCAGAATAGACACAATAGAAAGGGGAAATTATATTAACTGAGAAAATAAGTTGGTACAAACAGTGCAGAGAAAATAAACTCAAAACATGCCCTGCGGGCTTACAATAGCATAAATCTGGAGAATATTTCTCCTTTTAGCACCCCCTCTCAAGCTCCAATCCGAACTGCCTTTTACAATGCCAGAAATCTCCTTAAATAGACCCCGGAGGGTTAAGGATTAGGAGTACATTCTAGAAAGTGCTAGTAGGCATCCACCGACAAAATAGAAGGTTCCGGAAGCTGCGTTAGAAGTCGGTGCAATTCTAGAAGAGTCCAGAAACGGTAGCCGAACTTCCGGGAGGCATAACTTTTGAACCGTAACTCCGATTGACGAACCGTTTACATTTTCAGAAAGCTCTCGAAGCGCTCTATAGCCCTATGGACAAGCTCCGCTCGTCCCCCATTTTTCGACCCTTTTCGAGGTCATTTAATGCCCCAAATCTGACTCTGAAGCATTCTTAGGGGGTCTCCAAAACCCGAAAAACTGCAATAACTTTCAAACCGTGGGGCCTTTTGACCTGATTCTTTTTCTGGAATGCTCTAAATCTCGATTACATTCATCTGGCCAAGTCACACCTTCTAGGTCACCAAAATGATGGTTAAATTGCATGCTCCTATTTTTTCGGGATTTTTAAATGCACTGATAGTTGAACTATGAGAGTTGGAACCTTTATTTGAGCCAAATGGGTATCCAAAAATGCAAAGACATAAAATAGAAACTAAGTCTAAGTACATTTTTTGGGTGACACAGGATTGCCCTTATACCTCTGGATGCTCCTGCATCAGACACCCAGGGTAGATTGAAAAGTGACCCTGTCACTTTATGGATGGTAGAGGAAATCCCAAATGGGAAACCTCAGCTGCTGAAATCCAAGTCGAGTCCTCAATTGGCCGTCCTTTCCATTTGACCAAATACTCTTCATACTGCCTGTTTCTGGTACTCCTACCCACACGATGATCTAGAATGTCTTCTATCTCCTCCTTCTTAGAAGCAGGAATTGGACATGGCTCTAAAACCAGCTCCTCATCTGCACCATCATCATGATACTCTGTCAAATCTGCAATGTTGAAAATGGGAGAAATGTGAATACCATCTGGCAGCTCCACCTCATATGCATTTCCTGAGTTATGTTTCTTCAAAATTTTGCAGGGGCCAAATTTCTTCATTTTCAGCTTGTTGTAAGTACCAACTGGAAATCTTTCTTTTCGTAAGTGTACCATGACAAGATCCCCTACTTGGAATTCCTTATGTCTTCTCCTTGCATCAGCCCTAGCTTTATACTCTTGATTCATCTTGATAATGTGTGCTTGGACCTCCTCATGTAGACGCTTGATGTGTTCAGCAAAATCCTCAGCTTCAGCACTTGTTCTCTCCCCTTGTTCTATCTTCCTCAATTCTGGTGCAGTCCTTGGGCTATTTCCATATACAATTTGAAAGGGTGATTTTCCAGTACTCCTACTTACAGAGTTATTATAAGCAAACTCTGCCTGTGGTAGAATCAAATCCCATCCCTTAGCCTTATCTCCAACTAAACATCTCAGCAAATTGCCCAGACTTCTATTTACCACTTCTGTTTGGCCATCAGTCTGTGGGTGATGCGTGGAACTGAATTTCAAGTATGTTCTCAACTTCTTCCACAATGTCCTCCAGAAATACCCCACAAATTTAGTATCTCGGTCAGAAACTATACTTCTTGGAAGACCATGTAGTCTTACCACCTCTTTGAAAAACAAGTCTGCAATATGGACAGCATCATGAGTTTTATGGCATGGAATGAAATGTGCCATTTTGGAGAACCTATCAACCACCACAAATATTGAGTCATTACCCCTTTGTGTCCTTGGCAATCCAAGAACAAAATCCATACTTATGTCCTCCCATGGCCTTGATGGAACAGGCAATGGCTGATATAGGCCGGTATTTTGACTAAACCCCTTGGCAACTTGACAAACCTGGCAACTCTGTACAAACTTCTTCACATCCTGTGTAATTTGAGGCCAAAAATAATGTTCTCTAAGAATGGCAATGGTCTTATCCCGACCAAAATGTCCTGCCATCCCTCCACTGTGTTTCTCCTTAATCAGATTTTCCCTCATGGAACTCCTTGGAATGCACAATTGACTTCCTTTGAACAACATGCCATCCTGAATCAAATAGTCTAACCACTTGGTTCTATCTACAGCAACAGGTTCTTTACAAGCTTTCCATGCTTCAGCAAAATCAGGATCCTCAGGGTACAAATTCTTGAGTTCATCAAACCCAACTACTTGAACCTGCATTGTTGTAAGCAACAACTGTCTCCTACTTAATGCATCTGCAACCCTGTTAGATTTTCCACTTCTATGCTTTAACACAAATGTATAACTCTGCAAGAATTCTACCCACTTCATATGCCTCTGATTCAATTTACCTTGGCTATTTAGGTACTGTAATGCCTGATGATCAGTATACAAAAAAAATTCCTTTGGCAACAAATAATGCCTCCATTTCTTTAAGGCCTGAACTATTGCATAGAACTCTTGATCATAAACAGAATACTTCTTCTTTGCATCATTCAATTTTTCACTAAAATATGCAATAGGCTTACCTTCTTGGCTTAATACAGCCCCAATAGCGCTACCACTAGCATCACAGTCCACCTGGAATACTTTTCTGAAATCTGGAAGTGCCAACACAGGCTGTTCAGTCACCTTCTTCTTCAGCAATTCAAAACTTCTCGCAGCTGCTGCAGTCCATTTGAACTCTTTTCTATCCCCTCTTATTGTATCAGTTAGGGGTGCACATATGCCACTGAAATTCTTAATAAACTTTCTGTAAAAACTAACCAGACCATGAAATGATCTTACCTCAGTAGCAGACCTTGGAGTAGGCCATTCCAAGATGGCTTTTACCTTCTCTGGATCCATTTTGAGACCTTCAGGTGATATAACAAATCCCAAATACACTAACTCCCTCTTTGCAAAGACACACTTTTTTAGATTAATTAACAGTTTCTCTTCCCTTAGCCTTTCAAAGACACTACGAATATGCAGTAAATGTTCTTCCAAAGTCTTGCTGAAAATTAAAATATCATCCAAATAGACAATAACAAATTTTCCCAAGAACTTCTTAAGTACCTCATTCATGAGTCGCATGAAGGTGCTTGGGGCGTTCGTCAATCCAAAGGGCATGACTAACCACTCATAAAGACCCTCCTTGGTCTTGAAGGCTGTTTTCCACTCATCTCCTTCTCGAATCCGTATCTGATGATAGCCACTCTTCAGATCTATCTTTGTGAAGTACTGAGCTCCACTCAAGCAGTCCATAAGATCATCCATCCTTGGTAAAGGAAACTGGTACTTGATGGTTATCCTATTTATAGCTCGAGAATCTGTACACATCCTCCACTCTCCATCCTTCTTTGGTGCAAGTACTGCAGGTACTGCACATGGACTCAGGCTCTCTCGAATCAAGCCCTTCCTCAACAGCTCCTGAACCTGTCTATTTAGCTCCTCTGTTTCAGTAGGAGTCATCCTGTGAGCAGCCTTGTTAGGCAAACTAGCTCCTGGAATCAGATCTATTTGATGACTGATTTGTCTTACTGGTGGCAATCCATCTGGAACATTATCAGAGATAATATCTCCAAATTCTCCTAGTAAATCTGAAACTTCAAATGGTATTTCACTACTACCTTCTTTATCTTTCCTAGGAATCAAAGCATAGCACATGCGCTGATGTTTCATGCCATCTAAAAAATTCCTTCCATCAACAAGACAAATCCTAGCACTGCTACATACCTTTTCACCTTCCTTTTTCATGGGCTTCAATTTGTGGCGAACTCCATCCTTTGTCAGAGAGTATGTGTTTGCATGTCCATCATGTATTGCATGTCTATCAAACTGCCATGGTCTACCCAACAATAGATGGCAAACATCCATCGAAATAACATCACAAAGAACTTCATCATGGTAACTCCCAATTTTGAATTTTACTAAACATTGTTCACTTACCAGGACCTTATGATCATCTTTTACCCAAGAAATCCGATAGGGCTGGGGATGTTTCTCCCTCTTGAGCTTCAGCTTAGAGACCATCTCTTCGGATACCAAGTTATCAGTGCTACCACCATCAATGATCACATCACAACATTTATCCTCACACTTGCATCTGGTACGGAACAAGCTCCTCCGTTGTCCTGGTTCATTTTCACCACTTAGTAGGACTCTTTCATTTACCAAGGTCTCTCCTCTTTCTGCATCCTCTGAATGTGATGATTGTGCATCCTCATCCACATGAGCAACCCTAGCTTGGCCCTCAGTTCTCCTATCTGTCCTTCCTTGTCGCTGCGGGCATTCAAAGGCACGATGACCTTCTTCATTGCAATGGAAACAGGTACCACGGAAGCCTCCTCTTCCTTGCCCACGTCCTCTACCTCTTCCTCTTTGATTTCCAAAGTCTTGATCACGGGAGCGGTTGAAACCCTCATTCCTCTGGTTCCTGCTAGTACCCTCATCTTCATTTTTCTTTTGAGTTTCATTGCGGCCTCCAGATGATCTACTGCTTCCCCTTCCTCCTTGACCGCGCCCTCTTTGTCTTCCTTCAAACCTTTTACTCAGCTTCTCTTCAACTCGTAGGGCAAACTGGTATGCTTCTTCAACGCTGGTCATTCTTACCAGACTTAATTCCTCCTGGATGCTAGGTCGTAACCCACTAATATAACGAGCAACCTTCTCCTTATTTGCTTCTGCATGCCCCGCTCTAATCAGGAGTCGGTAAAACTCCTCTGTATATTCTTGGACTGATCTTCCTGCTTGCTTTAACCCATGCATCTTCTTAAACAGATCAAGCTCATAGTCCACAGGAATGAACTGCTTCTTCAATTTGTCCACCATGCGATCCCATCTTGTGATCTTCTCCTTTCCTCTTCTAAGTCTTTCCAGTTGAACCTCTTGCCACCAAATTTTGGCATGGCCTTTTAGTTTGGCCTTTGCAAACTTAACCCTATCTGGGTCCCTTATATCCTCATACTCAAAGTATTCATCCAGTTCATTGATCCAGTCGATCAACTCATCTGGTTTCAAATTTCCCGAAAATATACCCACTTCAATTGTAGGTCTTTTCCCAAACCTAGAAATGGCCCTAAAAAGCCTTTCCTCTACAGGATTCAGAACTTCCCCGTCAACTTCCATTACTTCCTCTTCATTGTCATCCTCACTATTATCATCTGCGGCAATATTTGCTCCTCTACGAAGCTCCTCTTGCAATGCTTGTACCTGTCTCTGGAGGGCTCTAACCTCCTCAGGATCAACAGCTCTGGCCCTTCCACCATGCTCTCTTCGTGGAGGCATCTTCTAACTCGAACCCACAACCACACAGTCCTGGTGCAAACTGCCTCACAGTCGGCGCTCTGTCTACACACTCAGGAAAACCTGCTCTGATACCACTTGATGGGGACACAACCCAACAACCAGAATAGACACAATAGAAAGGGGAAATTATATTAACTGAGAAAATAAGTTGGTACAAACAGTGCAGAGAAAATAAACTCAAAACATGCCCTGCGGGCTTACAATAGCATAAATCTGGAGAATATTTCTCCTTTTAGCACCCCCTCTCAAGCTCCAATCCGAACTGCCTTTTACAATGCCAGAAATCTCCTTAAATAGACCCCGGAGGGTTAAGGATTAGGAGTACATTCTAGAAAGTGCTAGTAGGCATCCACCGACAAAATAGAAGGTTCCGGAAGCTGCGTTAGAAGTCGGTGCAATTCTAGAAGAGTCCAGAAACGGTAGCCGAACTTCCGGGAGGCATAACTTTTGAACCGTAACTCCGATTGACGAACCGTTTACATTTTCAGAAAGCTCTCGAAGCGCTCTATAGCCCTATGGACAAGCTCCGCTCGTCCCCCATTTTTCGACCCTTTTCGAGGTCATTTAATGCCCCAAATCTGACTCTGAAGCATTCTTAGGGGGTCTCCAAAACCCGAAAAACTGCAATAACTTTCAAACCGTGGGGCCTTTTGACCTGATTCTTTTTCTGGAATGCTCTAAATCTCGATTACATTCATCTGGCCAAGTCACACCTTCTAGGTCACCAAAATGATGGTTAAATTGCATGCTCCTATTTTTTCGGGATTTTTAAATGCACTGATAGTTGAACTATGAGAGTTGGAACCTTTATTTGAGCCAAATGGGTATCCAAAAATGCAAAGACATAAAATAGAAACTAAGTCTAAGTACATTTTTTGGGTGACACAGGATTGCCCTTATACCTCTGGATGCTCCTGCATCAGACACCCAGGGTAGATTGAAAAGTGACCCTGTCACTTTATGGATGGTAGAGGAAATCCCAAATGGGAAACCTCAGCTGCTGAAATCCAAGTCGAGTCCTCAATTGGCCGTCCTTTCCATTTGACCAAATACTCTTCATACTGCCTGTTTCTGGTACTCCTACCCACACGATGATCTAGAATGTCTTCTATCTCCTCCTTCTTAGAAGCAGGAATTGGACATGGCTCTAAAACCAGCTCCTCATCTGCACCATCATCATGATACTCTGTCAAATCTGCAATGTTGAAAATGGGAGAAATGTGAATACCATCTGGCAGCTCCACCTCATATGCATTTCCTGAGTTATGTTTCTTCAAAATTTTGCAGGGGCCAAATTTCTTCATTTTCAGCTTGTTGTAAGTACCAACTGGAAATCTTTCTTTTCGTAAGTGTACCATGACAAGATCCCCTACTTGGAATTCCTTATGTCTTCTCCTTGCATCAGCCCTAGCTTTATACTCTTGATTCATCTTGATAATGTGTGCTTGGACCTCCTCATGTAGACGCTTGATGTGTTCAGCAAAATCCTCAGCTTCAGCACTTGTTCTCTCCCCTTGTTCTATCTTCCTCAATTCTGGTGCAGTCCTTGGGCTATTTCCATATACAATTTGAAAGGGTGATTTTCCAGTACTCCTACTTACAGAGTTATTATAAGCAAACTCTGCCTGTGGTAGAATCAAATCCCATCCCTTAGCCTTATCTCCAACTAAACATCTCAGCAAATTGCCCAGACTTCTATTTACCACTTCTGTTTGGCCATCAGTCTGTGGGTGATGCGTGGAACTGAATTTCAAGTATGTTCTCAACTTCTTCCACAATGTCCTCCAGAAATACCCCACAAATTTAGTATCTCGGTCAGAAACTATACTTCTTGGAAGACCATGTAGTCTTACCACCTCTTTGAAAAACAAGTCTGCAATATGGACAGCATCATGAGTTTTATGGCATGGAATGAAATGTGCCATTTTGGAGAACCTATCAACCACCACAAATATTGAGTCATTACCCCTTTGTGTCCTTGGCAATCCAAGAACAAAATCCATACTTATGTCCTCCCATGGCCTTGATGGAACAGGCAATGGCTGATATAGGCCGGTATTTTGACTAAACCCCTTGGCAACTTGACAAACCTGGCAACTCTGTACAAACTTCTTCACATCCTGTGTAATTTGAGGCCAAAAATAATGTTCTCTAAGAATGGCAATGGTCTTATCCCGACCAAAATGTCCTGCCATCCCTCCACTGTGTTTCTCCTTAATCAGATTTTCCCTCATGGAACTCCTTGGAATGCACAATTGACTTCCTTTGAACAACATGCCATCCTGAATCAAATAGTCTAACCACTTGGTTCTATCTACAGCAACAGGTTCTTTACAAGCTTTCCATGCTTCAGCAAAATCAGGATCCTCAGGGTACAAATTCTTGAGTTCATCAAACCCAACTACTTGAACCTGCATTGTTGTAAGCAACAACTGTCTCCTACTTAATGCATCTGCAACCCTGTTAGATTTTCCACTTCTATGCTTTAACACAAATGTATAACTCTGCAAGAATTCTACCCACTTCATATGCCTCTGATTCAATTTACCTTGGCTATTTAGGTACTGTAATGCCTGATGATCAGTATACAAAAAAAATTCCTTTGGCAACAAATAATGCCTCCATTTCTTTAAGGCCTGAACTATTGCATAGAACTCTTGATCATAAACAGAATACTTCTTCTTTGCATCATTCAATTTTTCACTAAAATATGCAATAGGCTTACCTTCTTGGCTTAATACAGCCCCAATAGCGCTACCACTAGCATCACAGTCCACCTGGAATACTTTTCTGAAATCTGGAAGTGCCAACACAGGCTGTTCAGTCACCTTCTTCTTCAGCAATTCAAAACTTCTCGCAGCTGCTGCAGTCCATTTGAACTCTTTTCTATCCCCTCTTATTGTATCAGTTAGGGGTGCACATATGCCACTGAAATTCTTAATAAACTTTCTGTAAAAACTAACCAGACCATGAAATGATCTTACCTCAGTAGCAGACCTTGGAGTAGGCCATTCCAAGATGGCTTTTACCTTCTCTGGATCCATTTTGAGACCTTCAGGTGATATAACAAATCCCAAATACACTAACTCCCTCTTTGCAAAGACACACTTTTTTAGATTAATTAACAGTTTCTCTTCCCTTAGCCTTTCAAAGACACTACGAATATGCAGTAAATGTTCTTCCAAAGTCTTGCTGAAAATTAAAATATCATCCAAATAGACAATAACAAATTTTCCCAAGAACTTCTTAAGTACCTCATTCATGAGTCGCATGAAGGTGCTTGGGGCGTTCGTCAATCCAAAGGGCATGACTAACCACTCATAAAGACCCTCCTTGGTCTTGAAGGCTGTTTTCCACTCATCTCCTTCTCGAATCCGTATCTGATGATAGCCACTCTTCAGATCTATCTTTGTGAAGTACTGAGCTCCACTCAAGCAGTCCATAAGATCATCCATCCTTGGTAAAGGAAACTGGTACTTGATGGTTATCCTATTTATAGCTCGAGAATCTGTACACATCCTCCACTCTCCATCCTTCTTTGGTGCAAGTACTGCAGGTACTGCACATGGACTCAGGCTCTCTCGAATCAAGCCCTTCCTCAACAGCTCCTGAACCTGTCTATTTAGCTCCTCTGTTTCAGTAGGAGTCATCCTGTGAGCAGCCTTGTTAGGCAAACTAGCTCCTGGAATCAGATCTATTTGATGACTGATTTGTCTTACTGGTGGCAATCCATCTGGAACATTATCAGAGATAATATCTCCAAATTCTCCTAGTAAATCTGAAACTTCAAATGGTATTTCACTACTACCTTCTTTATCTTTCCTAGGAATCAAAGCATAGCACATGCGCTGATGTTTCATGCCATCTAAAAAATTCCTTCCATCAACAAGACAAATCCTAGCACTGCTACATACCTTTTCACCTTCCTTTTTCATGGGCTTCAATTTGTGGCGAACTCCATCCTTTGTCAGAGAGTATGTGTTTGCATGTCCATCATGTATTGCATGTCTATCAAACTGCCATGGTCTACCCAACAATAGATGGCAAACATCCATCGAAATAACATCACAAAGAACTTCATCATGGTAACTCCCAATTTTGAATTTTACTAAACATTGTTCACTTACCAGGACCTTATGATCATCTTTTACCCAAGAAATCCGATAGGGCTGGGGATGTTTCTCCCTCTTGAGCTTCAGCTTAGAGACCATCTCTTCGGATACCAAGTTATCAGTGCTACCACCATCAATGATCACATCACAACATTTATCCTCACACTTGCATCTGGTACGGAACAAGCTCCTCCGTTGTCCTGGTTCATTTTCACCACTTAGTAGGACTCTTTCATTTACCAAGGTCTCTCCTCTTTCTGCATCCTCTGAATGTGATGATTGTGCATCCTCATCCACATGAGCAACCCTAGCTTGGCCCTCAGTTCTCCTATCTGTCCTTCCTTGTCGCTGCGGGCATTCAAAGGCACGATGACCTTCTTCATTGCAATGGAAACAGGTACCACGGAAGCCTCCTCTTCCTTGCCCACGTCCTCTACCTCTTCCTCTTTGATTTCCAAAGTCTTGATCACGGGAGCGGTTGAAACCCTCATTCCTCTGGTTCCTGCTAGTACCCTCATCTTCATTTTTCTTTTGAGTTTCATTGCGGCCTCCAGATGATCTACTGCTTCCCCTTCCTCCTTGACCGCGCCCTCTTTGTCTTCCTTCAAACCTTTTACTCAGCTTCTCTTCAACTCGTAGGGCAAACTGGTATGCTTCTTCAACGCTGGTCATTCTTACCAGACTTAATTCCTCCTGGATGCTAGGTCGTAACCCACTAATATAACGAGCAACCTTCTCCTTATTTGCTTCTGCATGCCCCGCTCTAATCAGGAGTCGGTAAAACTCCTCTGTATATTCTTGGACTGATCTTCCTGCTTGCTTTAACCCATGCATCTTCTTAAACAGATCAAGCTCATAGTCCACAGGAATGAACTGCTTCTTCAATTTGTCCACCATGCGATCCCATCTTGTGATCTTCTCCTTTCCTCTTCTAAGTCTTTCCAGTTGAACCTCTTGCCACCAAATTTTGGCATGGCCTTTTAGTTTGGCCTTTGCAAACTTAACCCTATCTGGGTCCCTTATATCCTCATACTCAAAGTATTCATCCAGTTCATTGATCCAGTCGATCAACTCATCTGGTTTCAAATTTCCCGAAAATATACCCACTTCAATTGTAGGTCTTTTCCCAAACCTAGAAATGGCCCTAAAAAGCCTTTCCTCTACAGGATTCAGAACTTCCCCGTCAACTTCCATTACTTCCTCTTCATTGTCATCCTCACTATTATCATCTGCGGCAATATTTGCTCCTCTACGAAGCTCCTCTTGCAATGCTTGTACCTGTCTCTGGAGGGCTCTAACCTCCTCAGGATCAACAGCTCTGGCCCTTCCACCATGCTCTCTTCGTGGAGGCATCTTCTAACTCGAACCCACAACCACACAGTCCTGGTGCAAACTGCCTCACAGTCGGCGCTCTGTCTACACACTCAGGAAAACCTGCTCTGATACCACTTGATGGGGACACAACCCAACAACCAGAATAGACACAATAGAAAGGGGAAATTATATTAACTGAGAAAATAAGTTGGTACAAACAGTGCAGAGAAAATAAACTCAAAACATGCCCTGCGGGCTTACAATAGCATAAATCTGGAGAATATTTCTCCTTTTAGCACCCCCTCTCAAGCTCCAATCCGAACTGCCTTTTACAATGCCAGAAATCTCCTTAAATAGACCCCGGAGGGTTAAGGATTAGGAGTACATTCTAGAAAGTGCTAGTAGGCATCCACCGACAAAATAGAAGGTTCCGGAAGCTGCGTTAGAAGTCGGTGCAATTCTAGAAGAGTCCAGAAACGGTAGCCGAACTTCCGGGAGGCATAACTTTTGAACCGTAACTCCGATTGACGAACCGTTTACATTTTCAGAAAGCTCTCGAAGCGCTCTATAGCCCTATGGACAAGCTCCGCTCGTCCCCCATTTTTCGACCCTTTTCGAGGTCATTTAATGCCCCAAATCTGACTCTGAAGCATTCTTAGGGGGTCTCCAAAACCCGAAAAACTGCAATAACTTTCAAACCGTGGGGCCTTTTGACCTGATTCTTTTTCTGGAATGCTCTAAATCTCGATTACATTCATCTGGCCAAGTCACACCTTCTAGGTCACCAAAATGATGGTTAAATTGCATGCTCCTATTTTTTCGGGATTTTTAAATGCACTGATAGTTGAACTATGAGAGTTGGAACCTTTATTTGAGCCAAATGGGTATCCAAAAATGCAAAGACATAAAATAGAAACTAAGTCTAAGTACATTTTTTGGGTGACACAGGATTGCCCTTATACCTCTGGATGCTCCTGCATCAGACACCCAGGGTAGATTGAAAAGTGACCCTGTCACTTTATGGATGGTAGAGGAAATCCCAAATGGGAAACCTCAGCTGCTGAAATCCAAGTCGAGTCCTCAATTGGCCGTCCTTTCCATTTGACCAAATACTCTTCATACTGCCTGTTTCTGGTACTCCTACCCACACGATGATCTAGAATGTCTTCTATCTCCTCCTTCTTAGAAGCAGGAATTGGACATGGCTCTAAAACCAGCTCCTCATCTGCACCATCATCATGATACTCTGTCAAATCTGCAATGTTGAAAATGGGAGAAATGTGAATACCATCTGGCAGCTCCACCTCATATGCATTTCCTGAGTTATGTTTCTTCAAAATTTTGCAGGGGCCAAATTTCTTCATTTTCAGCTTGTTGTAAGTACCAACTGGAAATCTTTCTTTTCGTAAGTGTACCATGACAAGATCCCCTACTTGGAATTCCTTATGTCTTCTCCTTGCATCAGCCCTAGCTTTATACTCTTGATTCATCTTGATAATGTGTGCTTGGACCTCCTCATGTAGACGCTTGATGTGTTCAGCAAAATCCTCAGCTTCAGCACTTGTTCTCTCCCCTTGTTCTATCTTCCTCAATTCTGGTGCAGTCCTTGGGCTATTTCCATATACAATTTGAAAGGGTGATTTTCCAGTACTCCTACTTACAGAGTTATTATAAGCAAACTCTGCCTGTGGTAGAATCAAATCCCATCCCTTAGCCTTATCTCCAACTAAACATCTCAGCAAATTGCCCAGACTTCTATTTACCACTTCTGTTTGGCCATCAGTCTGTGGGTGATGCGTGGAACTGAATTTCAAGTATGTTCTCAACTTCTTCCACAATGTCCTCCAGAAATACCCCACAAATTTAGTATCTCGGTCAGAAACTATACTTCTTGGAAGACCATGTAGTCTTACCACCTCTTTGAAAAACAAGTCTGCAATATGGACAGCATCATGAGTTTTATGGCATGGAATGAAATGTGCCATTTTGGAGAACCTATCAACCACCACAAATATTGAGTCATTACCCCTTTGTGTCCTTGGCAATCCAAGAACAAAATCCATACTTATGTCCTCCCATGGCCTTGATGGAACAGGCAATGGCTGATATAGGCCGGTATTTTGACTAAACCCCTTGGCAACTTGACAAACCTGGCAACTCTGTACAAACTTCTTCACATCCTGTGTAATTTGAGGCCAAAAATAATGTTCTCTAAGAATGGCAATGGTCTTATCCCGACCAAAATGTCCTGCCATCCCTCCACTGTGTTTCTCCTTAATCAGATTTTCCCTCATGGAACTCCTTGGAATGCACAATTGACTTCCTTTGAACAACATGCCATCCTGAATCAAATAGTCTAACCACTTGGTTCTATCTACAGCAACAGGTTCTTTACAAGCTTTCCATGCTTCAGCAAAATCAGGATCCTCAGGGTACAAATTCTTGAGTTCATCAAACCCAACTACTTGAACCTGCATTGTTGTAAGCAACAACTGTCTCCTACTTAATGCATCTGCAACCCTGTTAGATTTTCCACTTCTATGCTTTAACACAAATGTATAACTCTGCAAGAATTCTACCCACTTCATATGCCTCTGATTCAATTTACCTTGGCTATTTAGGTACTGTAATGCCTGATGATCAGTATACAAAAAAAATTCCTTTGGCAACAAATAATGCCTCCATTTCTTTAAGGCCTGAACTATTGCATAGAACTCTTGATCATAAACAGAATACTTCTTCTTTGCATCATTCAATTTTTCACTAAAATATGCAATAGGCTTACCTTCTTGGCTTAATACAGCCCCAATAGCGCTACCACTAGCATCACAGTCCACCTGGAATACTTTTCTGAAATCTGGAAGTGCCAACACAGGCTGTTCAGTCACCTTCTTCTTCAGCAATTCAAAACTTCTCGCAGCTGCTGCAGTCCATTTGAACTCTTTTCTATCCCCTCTTATTGTATCAGTTAGGGGTGCACATATGCCACTGAAATTCTTAATAAACTTTCTGTAAAAACTAACCAGACCATGAAATGATCTTACCTCAGTAGCAGACCTTGGAGTAGGCCATTCCAAGATGGCTTTTACCTTCTCTGGATCCATTTTGAGACCTTCAGGTGATATAACAAATCCCAAATACACTAACTCCCTCTTTGCAAAGACACACTTTTTTAGATTAATTAACAGTTTCTCTTCCCTTAGCCTTTCAAAGACACTACGAATATGCAGTAAATGTTCTTCCAAAGTCTTGCTGAAAATTAAAATATCATCCAAATAGACAATAACAAATTTTCCCAAGAACTTCTTAAGTACCTCATTCATGAGTCGCATGAAGGTGCTTGGGGCGTTCGTCAATCCAAAGGGCATGACTAACCACTCATAAAGACCCTCCTTGGTCTTGAAGGCTGTTTTCCACTCATCTCCTTCTCGAATCCGTATCTGATGATAGCCACTCTTCAGATCTATCTTTGTGAAGTACTGAGCTCCACTCAAGCAGTCCATAAGATCATCCATCCTTGGTAAAGGAAACTGGTACTTGATGGTTATCCTATTTATAGCTCGAGAATCTGTACACATCCTCCACTCTCCATCCTTCTTTGGTGCAAGTACTGCAGGTACTGCACATGGACTCAGGCTCTCTCGAATCAAGCCCTTCCTCAACAGCTCCTGAACCTGTCTATTTAGCTCCTCTGTTTCAGTAGGAGTCATCCTGTGAGCAGCCTTGTTAGGCAAACTAGCTCCTGGAATCAGATCTATTTGATGACTGATTTGTCTTACTGGTGGCAATCCATCTGGAACATTATCAGAGATAATATCTCCAAATTCTCCTAGTAAATCTGAAACTTCAAATGGTATTTCACTACTACCTTCTTTATCTTTCCTAGGAATCAAAGCATAGCACATGCGCTGATGTTTCATGCCATCTAAAAAATTCCTTCCATCAACAAGACAAATCCTAGCACTGCTACATACCTTTTCACCTTCCTTTTTCATGGGCTTCAATTTGTGGCGAACTCCATCCTTTGTCAGAGAGTATGTGTTTGCATGTCCATCATGTATTGCATGTCTATCAAACTGCCATGGTCTACCCAACAATAGATGGCAAACATCCATCGAAATAACATCACAAAGAACTTCATCATGGTAACTCCCAATTTTGAATTTTACTAAACATTGTTCACTTACCAGGACCTTATGATCATCTTTTACCCAAGAAATCCGATAGGGCTGGGGATGTTTCTCCCTCTTGAGCTTCAGCTTAGAGACCATCTCTTCGGATACCAAGTTATCAGTGCTACCACCATCAATGATCACATCACAACATTTATCCTCACACTTGCATCTGGTACGGAACAAGCTCCTCCGTTGTCCTGGTTCATTTTCACCACTTAGTAGGACTCTTTCATTTACCAAGGTCTCTCCTCTTTCTGCATCCTCTGAATGTGATGATTGTGCATCCTCATCCACATGAGCAACCCTAGCTTGGCCCTCAGTTCTCCTATCTGTCCTTCCTTGTCGCTGCGGGCATTCAAAGGCACGATGACCTTCTTCATTGCAATGGAAACAGGTACCACGGAAGCCTCCTCTTCCTTGCCCACGTCCTCTACCTCTTCCTCTTTGATTTCCAAAGTCTTGATCACGGGAGCGGTTGAAACCCTCATTCCTCTGGTTCCTGCTAGTACCCTCATCTTCATTTTTCTTTTGAGTTTCATTGCGGCCTCCAGATGATCTACTGCTTCCCCTTCCTCCTTGACCGCGCCCTCTTTGTCTTCCTTCAAACCTTTTACTCAGCTTCTCTTCAACTCGTAGGGCAAACTGGTATGCTTCTTCAACGCTGGTCATTCTTACCAGACTTAATTCCTCCTGGATGCTAGGTCGTAACCCACTAATATAACGAGCAACCTTCTCCTTATTTGCTTCTGCATGCCCCGCTCTAATCAGGAGTCGGTAAAACTCCTCTGTATATTCTTGGACTGATCTTCCTGCTTGCTTTAACCCATGCATCTTCTTAAACAGATCAAGCTCATAGTCCACAGGAATGAACTGCTTCTTCAATTTGTCCACCATGCGATCCCATCTTGTGATCTTCTCCTTTCCTCTTCTAAGTCTTTCCAGTTGAACCTCTTGCCACCAAATTTTGGCATGGCCTTTTAGTTTGGCCTTTGCAAACTTAACCCTATCTGGGTCCCTTATATCCTCATACTCAAAGTATTCATCCAGTTCATTGATCCAGTCGATCAACTCATCTGGTTTCAAATTTCCCGAAAATATACCCACTTCAATTGTAGGTCTTTTCCCAAACCTAGAAATGGCCCTAAAAAGCCTTTCCTCTACAGGATTCAGAACTTCCCCGTCAACTTCCATTACTTCCTCTTCATTGTCATCCTCACTATTATCATCTGCGGCAATATTTGCTCCTCTACGAAGCTCCTCTTGCAATGCTTGTACCTGTCTCTGGAGGGCTCTAACCTCCTCAGGATCAACAGCTCTGGCCCTTCCACCATGCTCTCTTCGTGGAGGCATCTTCTAACTCGAACCCACAACCACACAGTCCTGGTGCAAACTGCCTCACAGTCGGCGCTCTGTCTACACACTCAGGAAAACCTGCTCTGATACCACTTGATGGGGACACAACCCAACAACCAGAATAGACACAATAGAAAGGGGAAATTATATTAACTGAGAAAATAAGTTGGTACAAACAGTGCAGAGAAAATAAACTCAAAACATGCCCTGCGGGCTTACAATAGCATAAATCTGGAGAATATTTCTCCTTTTAGCACCCCCTCTCAAGCTCCAATCCGAACTGCCTTTTACAATGCCAGAAATCTCCTTAAATAGACCCCGGAGGGTTAAGGATTAGGAGTACATTCTAGAAAGTGCTAGTAGGCATCCACCGACAAAATAGAAGGTTCCGGAAGCTGCGTTAGAAGTCGGTGCAATTCTAGAAGAGTCCAGAAACGGTAGCCGAACTTCCGGGAGGCATAACTTTTGAACCGTAACTCCGATTGACGAACCGTTTACATTTTCAGAAAGCTCTCGAAGCGCTCTATAGCCCTATGGACAAGCTCCGCTCGTCCCCCATTTTTCGACCCTTTTCGAGGTCATTTAATGCCCCAAATCTGACTCTGAAGCATTCTTAGGGGGTCTCCAAAACCCGAAAAACTGCAATAACTTTCAAACCGTGGGGCCTTTTGACCTGATTCTTTTTCTGGAATGCTCTAAATCTCGATTACATTCATCTGGCCAAGTCACACCTTCTAGGTCACCAAAATGATGGTTAAATTGCATGCTCCTATTTTTTCGGGATTTTTAAATGCACTGATAGTTGAACTATGAGAGTTGGAACCTTTATTTGAGCCAAATGGGTATCCAAAAATGCAAAGACATAAAATAGAAACTAAGTCTAAGTACATTTTTTGGGTGACACAGGATTGCCCTTATACCTCTGGATGCTCCTGCATCAGACACCCAGGGTAGATTGAAAAGTGACCCTGTCACTTTATGGATGGTAGAGGAAATCCCAAATGGGAAACCTCAGCTGCTGAAATCCAAGTCGAGTCCTCAATTGGCCGTCCTTTCCATTTGACCAAATACTCTTCATACTGCCTGTTTCTGGTACTCCTACCCACACGATGATCTAGAATGTCTTCTATCTCCTCCTTCTTAGAAGCAGGAATTGGACATGGCTCTAAAACCAGCTCCTCATCTGCACCATCATCATGATACTCTGTCAAATCTGCAATGTTGAAAATGGGAGAAATGTGAATACCATCTGGCAGCTCCACCTCATATGCATTTCCTGAGTTATGTTTCTTCAAAATTTTGCAGGGGCCAAATTTCTTCATTTTCAGCTTGTTGTAAGTACCAACTGGAAATCTTTCTTTTCGTAAGTGTACCATGACAAGATCCCCTACTTGGAATTCCTTATGTCTTCTCCTTGCATCAGCCCTAGCTTTATACTCTTGATTCATCTTGATAATGTGTGCTTGGACCTCCTCATGTAGACGCTTGATGTGTTCAGCAAAATCCTCAGCTTCAGCACTTGTTCTCTCCCCTTGTTCTATCTTCCTCAATTCTGGTGCAGTCCTTGGGCTATTTCCATATACAATTTGAAAGGGTGATTTTCCAGTACTCCTACTTACAGAGTTATTATAAGCAAACTCTGCCTGTGGTAGAATCAAATCCCATCCCTTAGCCTTATCTCCAACTAAACATCTCAGCAAATTGCCCAGACTTCTATTTACCACTTCTGTTTGGCCATCAGTCTGTGGGTGATGCGTGGAACTGAATTTCAAGTATGTTCTCAACTTCTTCCACAATGTCCTCCAGAAATACCCCACAAATTTAGTATCTCGGTCAGAAACTATACTTCTTGGAAGACCATGTAGTCTTACCACCTCTTTGAAAAACAAGTCTGCAATATGGACAGCATCATGAGTTTTATGGCATGGAATGAAATGTGCCATTTTGGAGAACCTATCAACCACCACAAATATTGAGTCATTACCCCTTTGTGTCCTTGGCAATCCAAGAACAAAATCCATACTTATGTCCTCCCATGGCCTTGATGGAACAGGCAATGGCTGATATAGGCCGGTATTTTGACTAAACCCCTTGGCAACTTGACAAACCTGGCAACTCTGTACAAACTTCTTCACATCCTGTGTAATTTGAGGCCAAAAATAATGTTCTCTAAGAATGGCAATGGTCTTATCCCGACCAAAATGTCCTGCCATCCCTCCACTGTGTTTCTCCTTAATCAGATTTTCCCTCATGGAACTCCTTGGAATGCACAATTGACTTCCTTTGAACAACATGCCATCCTGAATCAAATAGTCTAACCACTTGGTTCTATCTACAGCAACAGGTTCTTTACAAGCTTTCCATGCTTCAGCAAAATCAGGATCCTCAGGGTACAAATTCTTGAGTTCATCAAACCCAACTACTTGAACCTGCATTGTTGTAAGCAACAACTGTCTCCTACTTAATGCATCTGCAACCCTGTTAGATTTTCCACTTCTATGCTTTAACACAAATGTATAACTCTGCAAGAATTCTACCCACTTCATATGCCTCTGATTCAATTTACCTTGGCTATTTAGGTACTGTAATGCCTGATGATCAGTATACAAAAAAAATTCCTTTGGCAACAAATAATGCCTCCATTTCTTTAAGGCCTGAACTATTGCATAGAACTCTTGATCATAAACAGAATACTTCTTCTTTGCATCATTCAATTTTTCACTAAAATATGCAATAGGCTTACCTTCTTGGCTTAATACAGCCCCAATAGCGCTACCACTAGCATCACAGTCCACCTGGAATACTTTTCTGAAATCTGGAAGTGCCAACACAGGCTGTTCAGTCACCTTCTTCTTCAGCAATTCAAAACTTCTCGCAGCTGCTGCAGTCCATTTGAACTCTTTTCTATCCCCTCTTATTGTATCAGTTAGGGGTGCACATATGCCACTGAAATTCTTAATAAACTTTCTGTAAAAACTAACCAGACCATGAAATGATCTTACCTCAGTAGCAGACCTTGGAGTAGGCCATTCCAAGATGGCTTTTACCTTCTCTGGATCCATTTTGAGACCTTCAGGTGATATAACAAATCCCAAATACACTAACTCCCTCTTTGCAAAGACACACTTTTTTAGATTAATTAACAGTTTCTCTTCCCTTAGCCTTTCAAAGACACTACGAATATGCAGTAAATGTTCTTCCAAAGTCTTGCTGAAAATTAAAATATCATCCAAATAGACAATAACAAATTTTCCCAAGAACTTCTTAAGTACCTCATTCATGAGTCGCATGAAGGTGCTTGGGGCGTTCGTCAATCCAAAGGGCATGACTAACCACTCATAAAGACCCTCCTTGGTCTTGAAGGCTGTTTTCCACTCATCTCCTTCTCGAATCCGTATCTGATGATAGCCACTCTTCAGATCTATCTTTGTGAAGTACTGAGCTCCACTCAAGCAGTCCATAAGATCATCCATCCTTGGTAAAGGAAACTGGTACTTGATGGTTATCCTATTTATAGCTCGAGAATCTGTACACATCCTCCACTCTCCATCCTTCTTTGGTGCAAGTACTGCAGGTACTGCACATGGACTCAGGCTCTCTCGAATCAAGCCCTTCCTCAACAGCTCCTGAACCTGTCTATTTAGCTCCTCTGTTTCAGTAGGAGTCATCCTGTGAGCAGCCTTGTTAGGCAAACTAGCTCCTGGAATCAGATCTATTTGATGACTGATTTGTCTTACTGGTGGCAATCCATCTGGAACATTATCAGAGATAATATCTCCAAATTCTCCTAGTAAATCTGAAACTTCAAATGGTATTTCACTACTACCTTCTTTATCTTTCCTAGGAATCAAAGCATAGCACATGCGCTGATGTTTCATGCCATCTAAAAAATTCCTTCCATCAACAAGACAAATCCTAGCACTGCTACATACCTTTTCACCTTCCTTTTTCATGGGCTTCAATTTGTGGCGAACTCCATCCTTTGTCAGAGAGTATGTGTTTGCATGTCCATCATGTATTGCATGTCTATCAAACTGCCATGGTCTACCCAACAATAGATGGCAAACATCCATCGAAATAACATCACAAAGAACTTCATCATGGTAACTCCCAATTTTGAATTTTACTAAACATTGTTCACTTACCAGGACCTTATGATCATCTTTTACCCAAGAAATCCGATAGGGCTGGGGATGTTTCTCCCTCTTGAGCTTCAGCTTAGAGACCATCTCTTCGGATACCAAGTTATCAGTGCTACCACCATCAATGATCACATCACAACATTTATCCTCACACTTGCATCTGGTACGGAACAAGCTCCTCCGTTGTCCTGGTTCATTTTCACCACTTAGTAGGACTCTTTCATTTACCAAGGTCTCTCCTCTTTCTGCATCCTCTGAATGTGATGATTGTGCATCCTCATCCACATGAGCAACCCTAGCTTGGCCCTCAGTTCTCCTATCTGTCCTTCCTTGTCGCTGCGGGCATTCAAAGGCACGATGACCTTCTTCATTGCAATGGAAACAGGTACCACGGAAGCCTCCTCTTCCTTGCCCACGTCCTCTACCTCTTCCTCTTTGATTTCCAAAGTCTTGATCACGGGAGCGGTTGAAACCCTCATTCCTCTGGTTCCTGCTAGTACCCTCATCTTCATTTTTCTTTTGAGTTTCATTGCGGCCTCCAGATGATCTACTGCTTCCCCTTCCTCCTTGACCGCGCCCTCTTTGTCTTCCTTCAAACCTTTTACTCAGCTTCTCTTCAACTCGTAGGGCAAACTGGTATGCTTCTTCAACGCTGGTCATTCTTACCAGACTTAATTCCTCCTGGATGCTAGGTCGTAACCCACTAATATAACGAGCAACCTTCTCCTTATTTGCTTCTGCATGCCCCGCTCTAATCAGGAGTCGGTAAAACTCCTCTGTATATTCTTGGACTGATCTTCCTGCTTGCTTTAACCCATGCATCTTCTTAAACAGATCAAGCTCATAGTCCACAGGAATGAACTGCTTCTTCAATTTGTCCACCATGCGATCCCATCTTGTGATCTTCTCCTTTCCTCTTCTAAGTCTTTCCAGTTGAACCTCTTGCCACCAAATTTTGGCATGGCCTTTTAGTTTGGCCTTTGCAAACTTAACCCTATCTGGGTCCCTTATATCCTCATACTCAAAGTATTCATCCAGTTCATTGATCCAGTCGATCAACTCATCTGGTTTCAAATTTCCCGAAAATATACCCACTTCAATTGTAGGTCTTTTCCCAAACCTAGAAATGGCCCTAAAAAGCCTTTCCTCTACAGGATTCAGAACTTCCCCGTCAACTTCCATTACTTCCTCTTCATTGTCATCCTCACTATTATCATCTGCAGCAATATTTGCTCCTCTACGAAGCTCCTCTTGCAATGCTTGTACCTGTCTCTGGAGGGCTCTAACCTCCTCAGGATCAACAGCTCTGGCCCTTCCACCATGCTCTCTTCGTGGAGGCATCTTCTAACTCGAACCCACAACCACACAGTCCTGGTGCAAACTGCCTCACAGTCGGCGCTCTGTCTACACACTCAGGAAAACCTGCTCTGATACCACTTGATGGGGACACAACCCAACAACCAGAATAGACACAATAGAAAGGGGAAATTATATTAACTGAGAAAATAAGTTGGTACAAACAGTGCAGAGAAAATAAACTCAAAACATGCCCTGCGGGCTTACAATAGCATAAATCTGGAGAATATTTCTCCTTTTAGCACCCCCTCTCAAGCTCCAATCCGAACTGCCTTTTACAATGCCAGAAATCTCCTTAAATAGACCCCGGAGGGTTAAGGATTAGGAGTACATTCTAGAAAGTGCTAGTAGGCATCCACCGACAAAATAGAAGGTTCCGGAAGCTGCGTTAGAAGTCGGTGCAATTCTAGAAGAGTCCAGAAATGGTAGCCGAACTTCCGGGAGGCATAACTTTTGAACCGTAACTCCGATTGACGAACCGTTTATATTTTCGAAAAGCTCTCGAAGCGCTCTATAGCCCTATGGACAGCTTCGCTCGTCCCCCATTTTTCGACCCTTTTCGAGGTCATTTAATGCCCCAAATCTGACTCTGAAGCATTCTTAGGGGGTCTCCAAAACCCGAAAAACTGCAATAACTTTCAAACCGTGGGGCCTTTTGACCTGATTCTTTTTCTGGAATGCTCTAAATCTCGATTACATTCATCTGGCCAAGTCACACCTTCTAGGTCACCAAAATGATGGTCAAATTGCATGCTCCTTTTTTTTCGGGATTTTTAAATGCACTGATAGTTGAACTATGAGAGTTGGAACCTTTATTTGAGCCAAATGGGTATCCAAAAATGCAAAGACATAAAATAGAAACTAAGTCTAAGTACATTTTTTGGGTGACACAGGATTGCCCTTATACCTCTGGATGCTCCTGCATCAATGATTCAATCTAAAGGTTTAGCAATCTAGTTGGCTTTGACTTTAGTGCTAAGGTGTTGATCTTTGAATATTCATGAAAAATATATACAAAAAATTAAGGTGCACATGACTTCCACATACATATATTTATTTCATCATCAATATTAGAGAGAACATGTGAAGTTAAAATTACCACTCTTGCAAATCCTATGGCTATAGGAGGAAATTATTCAAACATACTATAGATGAAAAAATATTTATCAACATGTAACATTACTTCATTATACCATTTATGTCCATAGATTCAAGAATATATAGAATATTTGAACTATCCATACTTATACTTCATGTCTTAACACACATGCACAGATGCACAGATGCACACACACACACATCATATACATAAAAACATAAGTTCATCTTCTTAAAACTATAAATTCATGACTTTTTTTACAAGATGACTACTTAAAAACTAGATAAAAATATTTTAAAACAATGTCCTTTTGAAGGACCATCATTCCAAATCCCCAAAAACATTATTTACATAGTATATAGGGGCTATTTCTTAGTTTCCAAAGGCCATGGTGTTTTGGCCATGGAAGTTCAAGCCATAGCCATTTTAGTACTAGTTATCCAAACTTGGACAGCAAGAATGCAAATCTTAACTGATTTTGTAAACCCTATCAAATAAATGGTTATGTGGAAAAAAAATACACAAATAATTAACACAAGAATCCAAGATACTATTCCACTCAAAGTAGTAATCTATTCAATTAATTTTCCTTGCTTCATTCCCAAAACTTTGTTTCCTATCAAGAAAAGCTCTCCTTTAGAATGTGTTGTCTGTACAATTGACTGAGTTGGAGGGTGTTATTATAGGCTCTCCTAGCCATATTATGTAATTTTGCAAACTAGGTCTTCCAACTTGACCAGTTTATTTTCAAACCTCATCAAATGAACCTAAAACACCTAAGGAACTCTTTTGAATACTTAATTTTCCCTTTTAAGGCATTCTTCTGTGTTTTTCCTTTTAGAGCAATTGTGAGCAATTTTGAGCAATTTTTTTCTATGAGAACCTTGTTGAATTTTTTTTTCACACTCCACACTTACCTAACAAAATCTCCTAAACCTATCTTGAGACTTTATCTTTAGTCCTTATTTCCTCAATGGTTGGTTAGACCATTTAAAAATCAAAAATGAGATAGGGTTTCACCTTTACCCCTAGGTACTCTTGCACCATTCTCCCCCTCCACGAAGAATCCTAAGGTACTATTATAGAGAGGAATTCCTTGTTGATGCCATGCTTCTTGAAATCACTCTCAGAAATTCAAGTGGCCTTAGCTTTAGGTGTTTCCAACTATTTTACTAGGTGTTCTTTATAAGCCTTGTTCCTTGTACTCTTTTTTCACTCTAAAATGAAAAATCCTCTCCACTTGTGGTTACTTCCTTTTAGGTACCTGAAAGTCTGAGATATCCTTGATTATGTCTTCCTAATACTTTAATTCATCAACCTTTGGACCTTTGTAAGGTATTGGGTCTTTGACATTGAAGATGGGAGAGATATCCATGTCTTTGGGTAAGTCTAATTTGTAGGAAATGGGTCCATACTTCTCAAGTACCTTACATGGCCCAATCCTTTTTACTTGCAACTTGCTAGGGATACCCTTCTATAACCTAGATTTTTTCAAATAGACCATCACCAAGTCTCCCACTTAGAACTATAACTCTCTTCTCCCCTCATCCTTCTTCTCCTTCAATTTCTTATTTTCCTCCATCAAGGTTTTCTTAACCTAATCATGCACCTCTCTCATAGACTGAACAAAGTCATTAGAATTCCCACTAATGTTGTCATGTGTTGGTAGGTCCCTCAACTCCATGTTGCCCCTTTGATGATTTCCATACACTATATGGAAAGGGATTAAACCTATTGTCCTATTCTTGCTATTGTTGTAGGAAAATTCTACTTGAGGTATGACTTTCTCCCAACTTTTCTTGTACTCTTGGTAAGACACCTTAAGATGTTTCCTAGGACCTTGTTGATGATCTCTATATACCCATTAATTTGACATCTCTATCTAAAAGTATGATGCTTGGTAAACCATTTATTCTAACCACATCCTTAAAGAAATAATGTTCTATATTGTTTGCATCATGTGTTGGTTTACATGGGATGAAATGGCTCATCTTCTTGAACCTATCTACCACCACAAACACACTATCTAATCCTATCATAGTCCTTGGCAATTACACTATGAAATCCATGTTAGGAATGGGTAGAGGTTGATAGAGTCATATATTGGATGAAGTACCCTTTTCCTTCTGACATATCATACATTGTTCCACATACCTCGTTACATCCCTTTGCATCTTGCTAGTAGTAGAACCTTTCCACAAGGTCTAGGGTCTCATTAAGGCCAAAATGCCCACTCATGCTCCCATTGTGCTTCTCTTGTATGAGATTCTCCATCATAGATCCCATTGAGATGTAGAATTGTTAACCCTTTAACAATAACCCATTTCAGCAAGGTATATTTAGAAAAGTCACTATGGAAATGATTTTCAAAGTAAGTGCATACCTTGTAGGTCTTTTAAAAACTAGTTTCCTCCTCATATAGGTCTTTGAATCCATCCAATCCTATGCTTTTCAAGTTAACCTCTTGTACTATCAACAACCTCCTATTCAAAGTATTTGCCACCTTATTGTTTGTCCTCTTTTTATGCTTGATGGTGAAAGTGTAGGACTGCAAGAACTCCATCCATTTGGTGTACCTCAAATCTAGTTTCTCCTATTATTTGATAAAGCCTATGGCTTGGTTTTCTGTGAAGAAAATAAAATCCTTAGGCAATAGGTAATGCTACCACTTCTTAAGGGCTTGAACAAGTGCATAAATCTCCAAGTCATAGGTTACATACCTTTGCTTGGCTTCATTATGTTGACACAATTGATTAATTATGTATTGCCTTTGATGTTACATGCAAAATATCATATCATTATTAGTTAGTTTATTCTGAGCTCACTTGAGTAGTAAAGATAGTTTTTTGTGTCTACTGAGTATTCCAAAGTTTTCTTAGTTTAGAAGGCAGTTTCTACCAAGTTCACTCGAGCACCAAAAGGAAGTTTATAGAAGATGAGTGTTTACCAAGCTCACTCAATTAATAAATGAAATTTTGGATGGAACCAATGATAAACAAGCTCACTTAGTTACCAAAGGAACTTTTTGAATATGCAGTGTTAACCAAGTCCACATGGTTAACACAAGAAAATCATTTCCGAGTTAGTGTCTACCAAGTAGGTTTGACTAACAAGGAGTTTTCTTGTTTTGGCATATTGAGTACAATTGGTTTGTTTGTTGGTTCTACTTGATTGTTAATATGAATATTAATTATTCTAAGTTCTATTTGAGACAACTTGACAATATAAAAGATATAAGAGTAAGGTCAAGTTGACAATTAGAAATATGTGTGAATGAATTGAAGATTTGATAATGGAAAGAAGAAGTGAATCAGAAGGATAAGTAGAATATCCTTATGGAGTTGAAAAGATATATCCAATTAGGAAGGATCAAGTATACAAGCCAAAATTGATATTTGTAATAAAAAATTCAGTTGCATCATAAATTAGGTCACATCATCATTACTCTCTAACCATTGTAGCAGTGATCTAAATCTCTTAATAGAATTTCCTTAATAGCTATTTTAAATTTATAACAAGGTGGAAGTTCTATTGAATTTCCTAAAGACCTCTAACAAGGCCACTCCAAACAAGGTGATGAAATCCTCTAATAGGGTCACAATTAATAGTGTGTTTTGTAACCTTTAACAAGGTTGGCTCCTAATAGGGCTCTCTTTAGAAGAGTGAAAAATAGTAACAAGCTGCAATTGGTGGCTTTTCTCAAATTGGGTTTCCACGTTAAATCTAGATGTCAAATGTGTTCATGGTATTTTCTTTTATGTATTTGCAACTAATTAAAGTAATGGTAATCATAGATAACATCTAAATTTTTCATGTTAAGTATTTTTTGAGCATATTAAATATTTATTGAGTTACAACATTTTATGTGTGTTTGCCAAGCATCAATAGTGTTCAATTTTTAGAGCTTATTTTGTACTGACATCTAAGGGATTTGGGATTTATTTTAGTGCTAACTAAGTCACCCCTATCCTCTTAGTTAATCCTCTTATACTTACAACAATTTCTATTAGAGCTCTTTGTGCTTGCAAAGAAGCTTTCAAGGACCTAAGCTAAAGATCATGATGTCTTACAGAAGAGAGATTCCCAATTTGAACAAAGATAATTTTATAGTATGGCAAGGACTTATGAGATTACATCTGAAAACTATCATTGATTCAAGTTGTAAGTATCTTGATATTAAATACAAGACTCCCACTAGAACTTTATCCATTGAAGATATTGCTGAAAAGAAAAATTATAACATCATGACATGATTGATATTGCATATGCTCTTAGTTATGCTGAATTTGATGAAGTAAAAGACTAAAACATAGCTCACAAAATATGGACCAAATTGAAAGACATTTATGAAGGAGTTGACAATGTAAGAAGAGTGAAAGTAGAAAGTCTTAGAGGTCATTTTGATTAGATGAAAATGAGAGAAGATGAAAACATTGCAAAATATATGGAAAGACTCAAAGCATTTGGAGGAGACATTGATGATAAAACAATTGTAAGAAAGGTCCTTAGAACCCTTCTTCCTATTTATACAATTAGAGATTTTGATATTGAAGAGATGAGATGTGATCCAAATAATAAAATAACTTTGGATGGTCTAGTTGGAAGATTGAAAACTTTTGTGTTTGATAACTATGATAACTATGATCCTAGTTCCAAAGGTATTGAGTCTTACTAGTAAATTTGGACCCAAATTTTGACCAATGTTGGTCAAAATTTCTACCCAATTTTATCACTATTTTTCTCGTCAAAATTTTCATGAATAAATTTGACAAAAAAAACTTATTTCAACCAAAAAAAAAACATTTTGATGAATGTATTCATCGAAATTTTGACCAACTTGCAATTTGGTCAAAATTTTGATGAGAAAAATAGTGACAAACTTGGGTCAAAATTTTAGCCAACACTGGTAAAAAATTGGGTCCAAATTTACTAGTGTTTGCATTTGAAGCTAAAGTCTTACTCATGATAAAGAATAAGAAATCAAAGGATAGTCAATCAAGAAGTGAAGAAGAAGAAACATAAGAAAGTCTAGATAGTGATCTTGAAGCTATTGAAGCCCTACTTGCAAGAAAATATTCCAAAGACATAGGAAAGTACAAAGGTAAGGTTCCTTTGATCTATTTTTCTTGTGAAGAAGTTGGTCACATTGTTGCTAGGTGCCCAAATAGAGAAAACAAGGATGAGAAGAAAAACAAAAGTTACAAAGGAAAGAAGGATTTCAAGAATTACAAGGACTACAAGGAAAAATTTAAGAAATCTTATTTTATGGTTCAAGATTCTAATAAAAATGAAGATGAAATGGTATATATTTCTATAAAAGATGAATCTAATGATGAAGGAGATAAGATGACACTTATCTCTCATGTTAGCAAAATTCATACATGGATTATTGACAGTGATTGTTCACATCATATGAATGGAGATAAGAAAAAGTTTGAACACATGGAAAATTATGATGGTGGTAGTGTAATAATTGGAAATAATGAACCTTGTTGTATAAAAGGAAAAGGATGTATCTCTTTGACTAAAGAACTTGTATGTGATAATGCTTATTGAGTGAAGGATTAAAGCATAATCTATCAAGTGTGGCACAATTTGATAACATTGGATATAATGTATAATTCATGGATGGAAAGATCAGACTACTGGATGGAAAAGGAAAAAGGTAATCTATTTTATCTTGATCTCGGTGAAAGTTCACATTTTATTGCTCAAGTAGAAGAAAGTTGGTTATGCACAAAATATTATGTCATGTAAACTTTGATAATCTAGTTAGGATAAGAAAACATAGAAGAGTATGAGGTATTCCTAGCTCAAGGAATCATGATATAGGTCTATAAAAAAAATTGCCAAATTGGAAAGATGGGGGAAACTAGTTTCAGAAGCAAGAACTATTATTTAGAAGAAGTCTTAGAGCTTGTGAATATAGACTTATGTAGACCTATTGGAATAGAGAGCTACAGTGGAAAAAATTTCTTCATTCTTTTTGTTGATGATTATTCTAGAATGATGACTATAATGTATCTACAAGAAAAATTAGATGCTTTTCAAAAATTCAAGTGGTATCTGGCAAGAGTAGAAAGAGAAACTAGAAAGAATTTTAAATTCTTGAGATCAAGCATAGGTGGTGAATTCATCTTCAATGAATTCAATAAAATCCTCCTTTGAAAGAGGAATTAAAAGACAAGTATTAGCCCCTAGTACACCTCAACAAAATGGCATAGTTGAAAGAAGGAATAGATCTACCATGGATTGTGCAAGAATATTGATGATAGAAAAGAATGTTGCAATCAAATACTAGAAGGAAGCTATCAACACTATAGTTCATACCTTGAACAAAGTACAGCTAAAGAAAGACTCAAATAAAACTCCTAATGAACTATGATATGGCTACAAACCTAATGTAAGTTACTTGAAAGTATTTGATAGAAAATTTTATATCTTGAAAAAATCTAGAAAAGGAAAATTTGATGTCAAAGGTGATGAAGACATATTTCTAGGATACTCCTACAGAAGTAAATCATACAAATGTTTAAATTTGTCTACCCATACAATCATAGAAAGTGCACATGCGAGAATTGATGAGTTTGCAAAAAAGAGTGAAGAAAAGAGCAACAAAGAGCCTAAGGATTATAGAAGATTTGATTACTATGAATATGATACCCTACCAGATCTATCTAGAAGAAAGGAGGCTTCACCTGTTGAGTCCCCAAAATCTCCAATAGCTACTGAGTTACAGACAATACAACCCAATTTACAGTCTAAAGGACCTGAGTCATAGTTAGAGGCTACCAAGCTAGTGCAAATTGACTCTGATGGACCTGAGTCATAGACAATGGGACTCGACCTTGATATTGAAGTTCATGATGAAATCAATGTAACTCATTCCAAATCCAAAGAAATTGTTTTAACAAGATATGTCAGAAGGTATCATGCACTTGATTAAATCATTAGAGACAAATTTGATGGAACAGTGACAAGAAGAAAATTGAAAGGTACATGTCTACTTGCTGAATTTGAACCTAGAAATGTTAAAGATGTATTGGATAATGAAAGTTAGATTGAAGCAATGAATGAAGAAATAGAATAGATAGAGAAGAAAAAAACTTGGACTCTAGTTCCTAGACCCAAGGATAAAAATATAATTACCAAAAAGTGGGTGTTCAGAAATAAGTTGAATGAAGATGGAGAAGTTTCTAGAAACAAAGCAAGATTGATATGTAAATGCCATTGTCAAGAAGAAGGTATTCATTATGGTGAAACTATTTCTCTTGTCACAAGATTAGAAGGTGTTAGAACTTTACTAGCATATGCAACACTAAAAGGATTAAAATTTTATCAAATAGATGTTAAATCTGCATTCCTAAATGGAATTCTTAATGAGGAAGTTTACATTGAACAACCTAAAGGTTTTGTAGATCCTAGAAAAAAGGACATGGTCTACAAGTTACACAAGGCATTGTATGAACTCAAGCAAGCTCCTAGAACTTGGTGTGAAAAACTTCATAATTACTTGATACATATTGGTTTTCAAAGAAAAAATGATAATAGTAGCCTGTATATCAAAGAAGGACCAGACAAGAAGATTGTGTTGGAACAAATATTTGTTGATGATACTTTATTCATAGGAAATGATGACTTGTCCAAGGCATTTTCAGAAGAAATGAGTAAAGAATTTGAGATGTCAATGTTTGGTGAGATAAAATTCTTTGTTGGATTATAGATTCAATAGAAGAAAGATGGTATCTACATTACTCAATCTAAGTATATCAAGAAGATACTAAAGAAATTTGGAATGGAAGATTCAAGGCCAGTTCGAACCCCTATGTCTATTGGACATAAGCTTTCCAAAAATGATGATTCTAAAGAGGTAGATAAGACCACATATAGATCAATGATTGAAAAATGATAGTATGAAGTGCATATAAGGCCTAATATTGCATTAGTAGTTGGTATGGTAGAAAGATTCTCAGCAAATCCCAAAGAAAATCACATGATGAAAATATAGAGAATCATGAGATATCTAAAAGGTATTGAGGACTATGGCTTATGGTACAAAATAGGAGGCAATTTTGACCTAAAGGTATTCACTAATGCTAATTGGGTAGGAAGTATTGATGAAAGAAAAAGTACTAGTGGTGAGAATTCTTTCTTGGTAAAAGACTAGTGTCTTGGAAAAGTAAGAAACTTAATTGTATCTCTTAGTCCACAATAGAGGCAAAATATGTGGAAGAAACAATTAATTGTTCTAATATTGTTTGGTTCAAACAACTGTTGGCAAGAATGAAGATACAGATCAAGGATCTAGTAGTCATATACTGTGATAACACTATTGCAATCAATGTATCAAAGAGTCCAATGATGCATACCAAAACAAAACACATTGCTATACAATATAATTTCTTGAGAGAATTGGTACAAGATAAAGAAGTCAAATTGGAATATGTGAATACAAAAGAACAAATTGCAAACATTTTAACCAAGCCATTACCTAAGGATGCATTTCTATATCTAAGAGGTAAGTTAGTGTCCTTCCCCTATCTAAAGCTCACTAAATGAAGTTTAATGATACATTAACTAGAGCATGTTTAAAATCAATCAATTGGTGCAATATTGACAAGGGCATATTGCAAATGAATTAGTACTTGAGGTATATTGATATTCACTTGACATTGTCTTTAGAATGAGATGTCAAAGAGGGAGAAATTAACTATCATATCTCATAGAAATTTTACTTTTAAAATAGGATATTTTTATTGTCATAGTGAAGAGATGTCAAAGAAAGAGATGAAGAGAAGGATTGTCAAAAAGGGAGAATGAACTTGGCAGAAGTTATAAGTTTTCTGACAGAGGGAGAAACTAAAGATAGAAAGAGTTCACACTAATAGAGGGAGTTCTCATGGATGAAAATTAGAATGAAACTAAGGATATGTTCCTAACATTATTATTTATCCAAAAATTTCATTGTATTATGACACATTGCATTGCCATCAATGCCAAAGAGGGAGATTGTTGAAACAATTGATTAATTGTGTATTATCTTTGATGTTACACAAAATGTCATATCATTATCAGTTAGTGTATGCTAAGCTCACTAAAGTGGTGAAGGCCATTTTATTTGTCTACCAAGTGTTTTAGAGTTTTCCTAGTTTAGATAGTAGTTTCTACCAAGTTCACTCAGGTGCCAAGGGAAGTTTGTAGAAGATGAGTGTTTATCGAGCTCACTCGATTACTGCATGAACTTTGCAAATATGTAGTGTTTACCAACTTCACTTGGTTAACATAGGAAAATCATTTTTGAGTTAGTGTCTACCAAGAAGGGTTGACTCATGAATGATTTTCTTTTTTTGGCATATTGAGTACAATTGATTTGTTTGTTAGTTCTAGCAAACTAAGAAGATGGATATTAATTATTATAAGTTGTATCTGAGCTGAATTGAAACTATGAAAGATATAAGGTCAAGTTGAGGATTAGAAATATGTGTGAATGAATTAAAGAGTTGATAATGGAGAGAGGAAGTGAATCAGAAGGATAAGCATAATATCCTTGTAAAGATGAAAAGATATATTTGATCAAGAAGGATCAAGTATACAAGCTAGAATTGAGATCTATAATCAGTAATTTAGTTGCATTAAAAATTAGGTCATGTCATTGTTACTCTCTAACCATTATAGTAATGATCTAAATCTATTAATAGAGTTGACTTAATTGCTATTTTGTAAATCCTCTAACAAGGTAGCTGTTCTATTGAATTGTCTAAAGACCTCTAAAAAGGCCAACCCCAATAGGGTGATTAAACCCTCTAATAGGGTCACACCTAATAGTGTGTTTGGTAACCTTTAATAGGTTTGGCTCCTAATAGGGCTCACTTTAGAAGAGTGAAAAATAGTAACTAGTTGCATTTGATAGTTTTTCCCAAATTGGGTTTCCATGTTAAATCTTGGTGTCAAATGTGTTCATGATATTTTCTATTATGTGTTTGCAACTAAGTTAAAGTAATGGTAATAACAAATAACATCTAAAGTTTTAATGTTAAGTATTTTTCAAGCATATTTAATATTTACCAAGTTACATCATTTTATGTGTTTGTTGAGCATCAGCAGTGTTTAGTTTTTAGAGTTTATTTTGTACTGACATCTAAGGGATCTAGGATTTATTTTAATGGTAATTGATTCACCCCTCCTCTCTAAGTTAGTTCTCTTATATTTCCAACACATTAAGCCTCTTATTGAAAAATGCTACTAGCCTTCCCTCTTGGCTTAAAACTACCCCAACTACTATGTTGCTAGAATCATCCACCATAAATGGCTTATCAAAACTAGAAAAAACCAATACTAGTTCATGCAAACTTTCATCTACTTCTCTAGTTCATGCAAACTTGGTCTTCATGCATCCTTTGATGGTGTCATTCATTGGTGTGCAAATCTCACTAAACCTCCTCACAAACTTCCTATAGAACTATGCTAGGTGTAATCACCTAAAAATGGTCATTTAGACTATCAACCCCCTTCTTAGCATTTTGGCTAAATTTAATTAATCAATTACCTAGACCAAATTGCTAATAATCAATAATTTGATTATAAACTATAGTTTTGACTATGCTATCCTAAGTTCATTATTTGATTAAAAGAACATGTCCCCTTATAATTAAATAAGATACCCCATTCATCTAACCCACTTAAAATGCACACAAAAATTAATTTTCAAATTTTCAAATTAAAAGAAAAGGATTTGCGACATTTTTCTTATATGACAAGTCAACTTATATTATATTAGTTGACAAGTGTATGCATATGGACACTTCTCTTTTCAAATTCGACTGTTGATCATCCACCATCTTCATCTTGACCTCTACCATTTGTATGAATTTAAAAGGGAGAGAGCTTTCCCTCTCAAAGGATCTATACTCTTGAGTATTGTTATGCTATAGGTTTATCATTTGAATTCTTATGAGCCCTTTGTGGAGAACTTCTATTTCTTGTCTACATTCTCTAATCCATGGCATTTTTAGCATATAACATTCTAGTATAGTTTCATGTTAAGGTAGTTCTTTTACAATAACTTAGCTCACATAGTTTAATTAGCATGGATGTAACACTTTCATTTTTTTAGCTTAGTTGCATTGTGAAGTTCTTTGACACTAGCATTCTTGCTCTTGCTCAAAGAATCTCCCATCTCATGGTTTACTAGCAAGGGTTGTATTCCTAAGGCTTAGTTAAGAGCTTTATTTATGCTAATTTATATGCCTCTTGCACTCTGTGACTAGGAGCTTCATGCTGCCATTCAATTTTCCCACCTATGGAATATCTTGGATATAAAGGTTTAGAAAAGTGCACTTTTCAAGTGTACATTTTTGGCACCCACCGTGGGGTAGAAGATCAGGTTTTGTCCCCTACTTCACCATTTTTATTGTATTTTACTACATTTTGTTTGTACTAACTTTCTTTTTTAATTGTAGTTCTCAGATGATATTTTTCCTATTTTGTATGACAATTATCATAACTATCAGGGGATGCTTTTTTAGAAATGGTATCATACAACCATACTAAGAACTATTGCACTATTATTGTGGATTCTATCACTTGACTTAGTGATAAATATCACACAGGAAGATACTATTGCCCACGTATATTGTGAAGTGTCATACAACATTCTTCCAGCATAAACTATTGCCTAGTTTGAGTTTTCTTGTTGTTTGGCATATTTTGGTTAGCTTCTTAGTTGCTACTTACTACTTGCTAGTTTTTACAAATCCTTAGTTGTTTTTGTAGAAGTCCATTTGCAAATTTGTTCTCATTTTAAGGTTAACTCATGGTGCTAATAGTTGTGGTTGCAAGGTGTTGTTTTGAAGCATCAAACATTGCCTAAAATTGCTAAATAGAATGCATGTCAAAACTGCAAATGCACAAGGTCTACTAATGATTATTTGTAGGGCTACCTAATGCATAAAAGCCCAACTTTCTTTTTTTTTTAATTTCATGTGCGACATCTACTAGTTGTTCTTTTTTAAGGCAGATTAAACTTGTGATTCAAGCTCTTTGGTAATAGGAGAGTGTGCTCTTCACCCTTGCAATGAATTAGAAATCTTGACCCACCTTTGGATTTTGAAAGCAAGTAGGCAATTTAATCTTCTTGGAATGTTTGGGGGAAGCAACTGAGGTAGGATAGTATGCTCTTCACCCTTGAGGTGAATCAAAAATCTTGACCCTTGAGAGTGGATCCATTTTGTTGTAGTTAGGATCCTTTAGAGGGCCTGCTCTTACACAACCTAAGAGGAACAACCCAAGTGGGGAAAAGCCAATTACCTAGCTCTTCCAACCCACTATAAACTCAAGGCTACCAATGACACAAAACCTTGGTAGATGTATTTTTTGTCTTCACTTATTGTGATCACTTATTGGATTTTGACCATAGGAAGATCACTAGAGAAGAACACTTAATGTGCTCTTGTGACTATAAGGTCTGTTACCCACCATAAGGTGGGGTGTCCCTTAATTAGGTGCAAGAGGAACACTATAGATAAAAGCTCTTCCTAAACACTCTAGGTAAGTATCTACCCTATTTTTTCACTCTACTTCTTAGTGCAAGGATCGATCCTAGTGGACTACTTGGATCACCTCAAGATTTACACTTACTATATGTGTTCCCTTAGTTGTGCTTATGGAAATTCCATGACAAAGCCAATATCTCTTGTGGGCAACCACTTGGTGTGAGGCAAAGGAGCATCAAGTGTGGGCCAAGTTGTTGAGTAATGAAACATGACTTTAAGGTAGATTGCTTGGCTACTATTTCTGAATGTGTTAATAGTATTAACATTCTTACACATCAAACATCTCGATAATATTGGTGGAAAGGTTGTTGTAATATCACAACTGCATGTTGGTAAGGTTGGTTTTACCCTTGTTCAACTATTTGAGACATGCTAACACCCGTACTATTTGCAAACCTTTCTGATAATTGACATGAACAAAAATTTCACACTATCTGATCCAAAAATCACTTGATTGACCAACTAAAACATAAAAGTTTGGAGTCAAACTTGTCCTTTTTGCACAAAAACTAGCTCTTTACCATCTATTCACTAAAGAAATATTGCATGATATTATTTTTTACAAATTGTATCGTACATCTCTTTACTAAAGTCTATCATTCCAATATTCAAAAGTTTGTCATCTCACCTTGGGAAAACTATCATCTACAAGAAAAGTATTGCATGGTTTTTTTAAACTATGTTGTATGATGTATTATGTTATCCTAATATCACTTAGTCTCTGAAAAAGTATCACTTGAGATTATCTACTATTAAAACATGGTCTGTGTTCTAATTTTTTTGATCTAAGGTTCAGTCACTTCCATCCTCCTTGATCTGCATTACACATCTCTATGTTAGGAAACTTTCCTAAGTTAAAAAGATGGGTTTAGTCTATTATATGTAAGTCTTGAAATGTCACTAATGAATTACTTGTCAAGATTTAGTTACCATTCTTTTTTATTTATTTTCTATTGAGCTTCTTTCTCGCTCACTCAAGTCAAGTCACCAGTGCTATAAATTCTTGAGCATTATTTGACAAGCCATCTATTATACTTTGACAAGTGACTAATCTTGATTGTAAGAGCTTCAAATCCAACTTATTTTTCTTTTCTTATTAAATAAAGACAAGATTACAACTAAATTTCAAGTTGGGAGTGCTAGTCATACCCCTTTTGTCTTTGAACAATTAGAAACCCCACCTAGACATCCTTGTGGACAACCTTGTGTGGAAGACCCTAAAGCTATTGAAACACAAATAGCTCATGTTAGAGATAATACACTTTATAGTTTTGAAAATGCATTTAGCACACCCTGTGAGACACCTAAGGGTGAGAATGGTTTGGTCACCGTGGTGCACCTCGATGAAGTCCAACATCACTTAGAAGAACAAACATGTGAAAATAAAAGGATATTAGAAGCCATGTATGCTAGGGAGAAAGAAAATCAACAAGCTCAAAAAAATAACCATACCCACCATGAAGGGAACAAGGAGATGCTCTCAAAATCCTTTTGATGGAAATGATGGCAAAAACACACCTCTAAGGACTCCTAGAGTCACCATGGGCACATGCCCTTCCCATCATGAAAGTGATGAAGAGGTAACTAGCGAGGATGTTATAAAATTCCAATAAGATGAATTTGCTCAAAAATTAATGCTTAGAGCTTTAGAGGAAAATGGAGATCAACACTTTTGATACATGGTAGCAAGAGGATGAAATCTCCCTCAAGGATTTGATATAGAAAACATAATTCAAAAATGAGAACCCACTGAAGCTAAAACCTTAAGGGAAGAAATAAAAGAATTGAGAAAAAAATTTACACAACTACAAACTTCAAAAGAACCACCCAGAGCTTCATTTGTTGAATCAATATGCGCTCTTTGATTTGATAGGGGTCTCTATACACTACCATTTCCTAGGGATATGGAGGTTCCTAAGTATGAAAAATATGATGGAAATGGTGATCCTCATGATTATGTGAGGAATTTTTAGGCTCTTAGCATGGATTTTATGCATGAAGACACCTTTCTTATGCAATTTTTTCCTAGGTGTCCAAGAGGGAAAGCTATGGAATGGCTCACAAAATTCAGTCCTCCTCTTAAAACATTTGATGAACTTGCACAACATTTTATCTAGCAATACTCCTACAACATTCAATATCCTATAATGGTGCTGGACTTATGCAAACTCAAAGAAAAATTTGGAGAACCCTTTGCAACATATCTTCAATGATGGAGATCCTTATACTCTTACTTTCCTTGACAAGTTCTTGAGGCCGAAAAATTGACATTTTTGTCAATACCCTTGTAACAAAACTACATTTTGATCTAAGAAAATAATTATTCGCATCCTTCAACACCATGGTTGAGAGTGTGTATCTCATTGAAGATACATTTCTATCAAAAAGGGTGACATTGTTATAAACAAAGATGAAAAAAAAGATGAAAATGGTAAAGATAAAGGTAAACCTTGGAATAGAAACAAGTATGTTGTCAATGATGTGGTAGCGGATACTTCTAAGACTAGTGAACCTACATTTAACCTTTCTACTACCATCTATGCTGCAAAGAAAAAAGAAAATGTGAAACCACAAATATTTGAGAAGAGCTCTAAGTTTACAAAGAAACAACATATTTATACACCAATGGTTGAGCCTTATGAGGTGGTCTTAAAAACTTTAATCACAAATAAGATGATTACTTTACCAAACAATTCTTGACCTTATGATCCACTAGTCAAACCCCCATGGTGGAGAGAGGATTATATTTGTAGTTACCACCAAAGTAAGGGTCAGAACACAAAAAACTATTTCAAGGTCAAAGATGTAATCCAAGATCTTATTAAGGAAGGAAAAGTGGTCACAAATGGCCTTGTAAAAAATAATTATCACAAAGCTTTTAAACAACCCTTGTCAAAATATGAGAAAGGTGAAACCTCTAAAGTTTCTAAAAAAGATTCATGACTCCAAGATTAGCTATGCTTATGCTAACACAGACAATATTATATGAATGCTTGAGCTCATTAAGTATTTATGCATGACAAATTCTAATGATGACAATCAATATGTAGATGAATGATACAAAGTTGTCTTAAAAATGCCCAATGCTCCTCAACACCATAATGACTCTAGACCTAAGGTGGTGCTCCAAGTGACTGATTCTTGCTCATCAAAAAGTGAACCACTTAATGCTATTACTAAGGGAAATCTAAGGTTGTTCTAAAGTTGCCCATGATCAGAAGAATGCTTCAACTTTTGAACAACCAACTACTTCTATAATCTCCAACTATGCCCTTGTCAGTCAACTACAACATACCCCAGCTCAAATTTCCATTCTCGAGTTCTTAGAATTGTCCCCTTTGCACAATGATATCCCTTAAAAAAGATTTTCATTCTACCAATGTTCCCACAAATATTGATGTATAATGATTCCAAGCTATGGTGAACCATATCTCTTCACCCCATTATCTCACCTTTTCTAAAGAAGATGACCGAGCTCTCAGTCACCCCCACAATCTTGCTAGAAATGCTTCAGAATAACTAAGAGTGGGGGGTGAATTAGTTATTCAAGGTCAAAATGTCTTGATAAAACATTTTCACTAATTATAATGAGCCCATTTAAACTAATCATGCATCCAAACTAGACATTTATCCTAGCAAGTTATTGAAAAAACTAACATGCAAGAATAAGACATGAAAGATCAACACATAACATAGTAATTTACATGGAAACCTAATTTGGGAAAAACCAATAGTAACATGCTACTCAATTCTCACTCTTCTGAAGTGATGCCCTGTGAAAGGCCTACTCTATTAAAGACTACAACACACTATTAAATGTGACTTGGCTAAAGGATTTCAACCACCTTGTTAGAAGTGGGCCTGGTTAAAAGACTTTAGAACATTCACTTAGAATGCCACCCTATTAAAGGATTTACACAATGACTATTAAACCAACATAACTCCATAGGATTTTACCCTAACTGATACAATTTCTATAGAGTAACTATAAGGGATTTTGATCTAATACAACTCACAACATAACTTGTAGATTTCATATCTCAATTTAGCTTTGAAATTTACCTAGCCATCAGTCTCTGCAACTCTAACAGATTTTCCTCCTTTCAAGCTTCATCTTCTTGAGTCTCCATGCTCGATGCATCAATGCAATTACCTTTGTGGTCACCTATCAAAGCAGAGTCTTAGTACTTTGTTCCTCCCTCTCAATGACTTCTCCTTGACATCCAACCAAACACTCAAAAACTCTTGCTTCTTGACTTGTAATTCCTTAAATAGAAGTCTAGAATAATTTTCCCATTTTAATCTTTTTGCTCTTTATTTTTGTTTGAGTGGATTAGGTAAGATTCAATGAATCTACCCCTTATCTTATTTCCTTCTAGAAACATCATGAAGAATCCTCCTATATTCACTCAAAAATGGTTTATCTAAAATTCTATACCACCAGCTCATCATCCTTATCCTCCATCTGGTTCACAAAATTCAAGGTAACAAACTTTGTCGGCTCAAATCTAGTGAATCTTTGATTTTTCAAATAATGCAGCAACTCAGCACTATTGAATTTTTGATGCTTGACACATACTATGCTACTTGGTACCTATTGTGTTTTACTAGGCACACACTAGATTTTGCATTTGCTCGACATGAACTAACTTGCATGGAACTCACTAATGAATTTAGTCAAGCTTTGCAAATAGCTTTGTTACAACTTGTTCTTCTAAAGTTTCTAAGTGTAGCCAACCTTTGAATCTTCAAGTGTATTATCAATACATCATTTTATCAATGTCTTAACTAATCCTTATACTTCATTACAAAACCATAACTCAACCTTTCTCTGGGGTGCTTTTGTTACATCTTATTGATTAAATCTTCTTCATCAATCAACTAAGTGATGGTACTTGGATCTTATATGCAACTATCATTCTAAAAAATAGCGGGTTTGACATCAATGACAAAACAATGATTGAAAAAATTCTTTATCAGCTATCTCCCTCTTTCACTAGTGATCTTTTCAATTAGATTTCAACAATCTCCATCTTTGGCATTGATGGCAAACCAAACTGATCAACCAAGTTATCAAAATGCTAACTAGGTTAAAACAATAAATCAAATGCCAAAAAGAAAACTTTATATCCAAATCTATTCATTCTATTAGGAACTTTGAATTTCTTATGACCCCCTCTGAATTTTATAAGTGACTCAATTTGAATTTCTTATGACTCCCTCTAAATTCTATAAGTGACTCTCTCTTACAAAGTATTAGAGATATCTCCTTTGCTGATACATTATCTTCTTCTTTTTGTTTTGCTCCTCTGATTTGTTATCTTGACTGATTCCTTTGCTTCTGCTTCTCCCTCTTAATTGTTATTTCCTTTCTCTTTCCTTCCTACTATTTTTCTACTATTTCTCCATCTACATTTCTTATTAGTTTCTATTATTTGTCCCTCTTTTCTATAACTTTCCACTTTGACCAGTTTTGCTATTTCTCCCTCTTTCACAACAATGCCAAAGACAAATTATGTCAATATCTTATCAAGCAAATGTAGCATTTTTAGGAACTCCAATTTCTCCCTCTATCACCTTTCTTATGACTTGTTTGGAATTTTAGTACTTTAATTACTTCATGAAAAACCTAAAGTAAGGATCCTCTGTATTAATTTATATCACTTTAGTAATCAACTCATTTGACGTAGAGTAGTTTTGTCATTGCTTAAACATCCTTGGATAGGGGTATTACCCCTAACTTACCTCTAAGATATCCAAATGCATCTTTAGGTAATGATTTTGTGAAGATGTCAGCAATTGGTGCCTTTGAGTTGACATATTCCATCTTCACTTGCTTGTCTTCCACCATTTCTCTTACATAGTGATATTTAATTGCAATGTGATTTATTTTAGCATGCATCACATGATTCTTTGATATGTTGATGGCACTTGTGTTATCATAATAGAGTATCATAGGTTTAGCCATCTCTTCCTTCATACCTTGCAATGGATGTTTGATCCATACAATATTGGTACAGTTGATAGTAGCAGCCAAATACTTAGCTTCAGGTGTGGATTGTGAAGTACACCTTTTCTTTTTTCTAGTCCAAGTGACTAATATTTTACCTAAGAAGAGTGTTCCTCCACTAGTACTTTTTTTGTCATCAATATTACCTCTCCAATCTACATCAATGTAGGCTTTCAATTTTCAATCCTTTTGTAGTATAAGCCAAAGTCATTTTTTCCTTTTAGGTACCTCATTATTCTTTTTACTACCATAAAATAATTTTCTCTGGGATTCACAAAAAATCTTGCCACTATTCCAATAGCTAATGGATTATCTAGTTTACTATGCACAATATACTACAACTTTCCAATCATTGATTTGTACAATGTCTAATTTACTTCAGCTAGCTCATCATTCTTTAATAACTTATGTCATGTTACCCTTTGTGTACTGACTGATTTTGAATCCTCTAAGACAAATGTCTTGAGTAGCTCCTTGATGTATTTTGATTATGTCACAAATATGCCATATTTCAATTGATGTACTTGTAATCCAACAAAGAATTTTATTTCTCCAAACATTGACATCTTAGTCTCATGTTTCATTTGGTTGGAAAAATCTTTGCATAGGGCATCTTTTCCTCCAAATATTATATCATCAACAAAGATTTCAAATATCAAAATGTCTTTACCTTTTTCTACTTTGATATACAGGTTGTTGTTGTCATCTATTCTCTCAAATCCTATATTCACAAGATATTTGGGAAGTCTCTCATACCATGCTCTAGTTTCTTGTGTCAAACCATAGAGTGCATTATGCAGTTTACAAACCATATATCCTTATTTTTTTCATCAACAAATCCCTCTGGTTTTTCTATATAGACTTCTTCTTCTAGTACACCATTTAGAAAAGTAGACTTCACATCCATTTGATGGACTTTAAAACCTTTGTAAGCAACATATATGAGTAATGTTCTTACTCCTTCCATCCTTGCAATAGGGGAAAATGTTTCTCCATAGTCCAATCCTTCTTCCTATGCATAACCTTTCCAAACTATTCTAGCCTTATTTCTTGTGATCTCACCATTCTTATCTAGCTTGTTTCTAAATACCCACTTGGTACCAATCACATTCTTATCAACTGGTCATAAAACTAAAGTCTAGGTTTTGTTCTTCTCTATCTGCTCAATCTCTTCTTCCATAACTTTACACAAATTATCATCTTGCAGTGCATCTTTCACTATTTTGGGTTCAATCTTGCTTAGTAGACATGATTCATTCCTTAGTCTATTCCTTGTCATAGGTTTGGCTTCTTTGTCACCAATGATTTGTTATGCAAGGTGATATCTCTTCACATGCTTGGATAGCCTTTGTTCTTTCCTTGTTTCCAAGTCACTATGCACATCTCTTTCACATAATTCAACATCTCTTTCATGTGTACTAATTTTAGAATCAGAATGTGCATTTTCTTCATTCTACAACTCAACTTTTGAATGCAGCTTGGCATTCGCTAGTTGTGACTTGGTTGATACTAAAACTTGTTGTTGATTCCCAACTTGATTGGGAGCTTCTTCTTTAGTAGGCATTCCTTCATAGAAGTATACAAATGATCTGTATTCTTCTAGTTTCTTGGATTCGTCATTTTGAACTTCTACATGCTCATCAAAATTTATATTTGCACTCTCCACTATTTTTTTAGTGTTAGTATTCGAACACATCTATGTTTTACTTCTAGTGGAGTATCCAAGGAATATACCTTCATCACTCTTTGCATCAAACTTGTCATTTCTAGTATCTTTAAGAATATAGCATTTTCAACCAAAGACTTTGAAATGTTTTACATCGGGTGATTGACCATACCATAATTCAAAAGGTATTGCGTTTGTACCTTTCTTCACTTGAACTCAATTCAAGTTTACACAGTTGTACTTATAGCTTCTTTCCATTATTTTGGTGCAACATTTTTCTCCATCATTAATATTCTGGCATAGTCTATCACTAATCTATTCCTTCTTTTTGTAATGCCATTCTGTGGGGAAGTTCTAGGTGTTGATGTTTGTCTCTTGATTCCTTTATCATTGTAAAATGTCTCAAATTCTTTCGATGTGAACTCTCCTCCTCTGTATGATCTCAAGCACTTCAGACTTTTTCCTATTTCTTTCCCAACTGTGGACAAATACCACTTAAATATTTGAAATGTATTAGATTTCTACTTTAAGAACATGATAGTCATCATCCTAGAGTACTCATTAACAAACAACATTATATATCTATCTCCTTTGTAGCTTTGCCTCTCTATTGGGCCACATAAATTAGTATGCACTAACTCTACTACTTTTAAATGGAAGTGTAGGTTTTGTTTTTGAAACTTGACTTGGTCATATTTCCTAGTTGACACTATTTGCACATTGTATTTTTAGGCTTCTTTAGTTTAGGAAAACCTTCGAATTTCTTCATTTTGCTGATGCTAATAAAATTATCAAAGTTGACATGACATAGCCTTTTATGCCATAGCCACACATCATCAAATCTAATGATAAGATAGGTTTCATCTTCCATATCTAGGTAAAATAGATTACTCCTAGTTTATTCTCCTTTTACTATTAGATTTCCATTAGGGTTATAAATTTTGGTAGTTTTATTTCCAAATTCTACTTAGCATCCTACATTGCTTAACTTTGACACACTCAATATATTGTAGTTCAATCCTTCAACATAATATGCATTATCACATGAAATTTTCTCCATAAGCTTAATGGAACCTTTTTCTTTGATTAGACATGGAGCATCATTTCCAAATCTAACACTATTTCCATCATACTGAGTAAAGGTAAAAAACTTACTTTTGTCTCCTATCATGTGATCTGAGCATCCACAATCTATGATATACATGTCATTCTTGTTTACATAGTTTACCAGTACTGTTTCCTCATCTTCATCTAACTCATCCTTTATGGCTACATAGACTACCTCATCATCATTTTCATCAGAATCCTCTTCTTCAATGATGTAGCACTTTTTGCCTTCGTCTTTATAATCTTTGCTATCATCTCCTCTTCTGTTCTTGTGCTTTTTGCCTTCTCTATAGTTCTTCTTCTATGTGTATCTTGCAGCAATATGTCCTACTTCATTGCAATAAAAAAAAATGATAGGCAACTTACCTTTGAATTTACCTTTGCCTCTATAAAATCTTTTGGCCAACAATGATTCCAATTGTTCTACATCTTCTTCATATGTCCTGCTATCACTAGATAAATATTTTTTCTTTATTTTCTTCTTCTTTGGTTCCACCTCCTTAGTGTCTTTAAATGATAGCTTGGCCTTGAATTTAGATTAAAGATTCTCAGGTCTATAGTTTTTAAAGTGGGATAACTCAAATGTAGTAAGTCTTCCCACTATACCTTCAAGAGTTATCTTATTCGTTGGTACACATCTTAACTCTTGGATGGCTAATACTCTAATAGCATAGATGGGGAGTAATTTTCTTAGGAATTTTCTATTGATAGTTTTATCATCTAAATGACCACCCAAAGTTCTTATTGCACTTACTACTTCCTTTATTCTAGAGGAATATTGAGCAATGTTCTCACCTTCCTCCATTCTTGTGTCATCAAAATTTCCTCTAAGGCTTTCTCTTTTTTCTCTTTGGACATTTTGATCTCTTTCATAAATATCTATCAAGGCTTTCAATATCTTGAATGTAGAGTCACATCCCTTGATGTCATCAAATTCAACATAGGTGAGGATAGAGGCAATCTCCAGCATTGATTGATTCTACTCCTTCTTTTTCTTCATATGTTCTACAGTGGGGATAGCTTGATCAACATGTTCCACTTCAATTGAGGTTTGTGCATGATTACTTATTGATCCAAGGTGCAATTTCATTAAACTTTTCCATGTACTAAAGTTGTTTTTGTTGATCTTGGGATCTTCTCTCTTGGACATCTTGATCTTTTCTACTTCTAGTTGGTAGTGGGCTCTAATACCAATTATTTGAAATGATTTAGAATAACTGGGGGGAAGGGGGGGGGGGAGTGAATTAGTTATTCAAGGTCCAAATGTCTTGATAAATTTTTTTCACTAATTATAATGAGCCCATTTAAACTAATCATGCATCCAAACTAACCATTCATCCTAGCAAGTTGCTAAAAAAATTAACATGCAAGAATAAGACATGAAAGATCAACACATAACATAATGATTAATGCAAAAATCCAATTTGGGAAAATCACCAATAACATGCTTCTCAATTCTCACTCTTCTGAAGTGATACCCTTTGAAAGGCCTACCCTGTTAAAGGCTACAACACACTATTAAATGTGACCTGGTTAAAGGATTTCGACCATCCTATTAGAAGTGGGCCTAGTTAAAGGACTTTAGAAGATTCAGCTAGAATGCCACCTTGTTAAAGGATTTACACAATGGTTGTTAAACCAACCTAAGTCCACAGGATTTTACCCTAACTGATACAATTTATAGAGTAATTATAAGCTCTTTTGATTTGATACAACTCACCACATAACTTCCAAATTTTAGATCTCAATTCAGCTCTCAAATTTTCTTGGCCTTTAGTCTTTGCAGCTTTGACAACTTGTCCTCCTTTCAAGCTCTATTTTCTTGAGTCTCCATGCTCAATGTACCAAAGCAATCACCTTTGTGATCACCTATCAAAGTAGAGTCTCAGTACTCTATTCCTTTCTCTTGATGCCTTCTACTTGACATCTAACCAACCAGTCAACAACTCTTACTTCTTGACCTATACCTCCTTAAATAGAAGTCTATAATACTTTTTCTGCTCCAATCTTTCCACTCTTAATTTTTGTTCCAATGAATTAGGTAAGATTCACTGAATCTACCCCTTATCTTGTTTCCTTCTAAAAAAATCATGAAGAATCCTCTTGTATTCACTCAGAAATGGTTTATCTAAAATTTTGTGCCACCAGCTATCCTTATCCTCCATTTAGTTCACAAAATTCAAGGTAACAAACTTTGTCAACTCAGATCTAGAAAATCGTTGACTTTTCAAATAATGTAGCAATTCGACACTATTGAATTTTTAATGCTCGACACATACTATGCTACTATGTTTTACTTAGCACACACTAGATTTTGCATTTGGTCAGAATGAACTAACTTGCTCAACACTCACTAATGAGCTTAGTCAAGCTTTGCAAACAACTTTGTTACAACTTGCTCTTCTAATGTTTCCAAGTGTAGCCAACCTCTGTATCTTTAAGTGTATTATCAATACATCATTTAATCAATTTCTTAACTGATCCTTATACTTCATTACAAAACCATAACTCAACCTTTCTCTTAGGTTCTTTTGTTACATCGTATTGATTTAATCCTCTTCATCTATAATCTAAGTGATAGTACTTGGATGTTATAAGAAATTGTCATTCCAGAAAATAGTTGGTTTGACATCAGTGACAAAAGAATGATTGAAAACATTCTTTATCAACTATCTCCCTCTTTGAATAGTGATTTGTTCAATGAAATTTCAACAAATCTTTCCCTCCATGTCAATGTCCAAATCTTCTGTGATTGTATTCATCAAGTCTTGATAGACAATAGTGCAAGGTTAAACATAATCTCATTCAACATGATTCAATTGCTGGACATGTCAAAATTTTCCATTGACCCTAGGTGCAAGATCACTATAAAAAACTATGATGAGGTTGAACAACCTTCCAAAGGTCTAATTGTAATTCTAATCAAAGTTGACCCATTTGAGAAGGATGTCATTTTCCAAGTTTTAGACATGTCACTTGCATACAATTTGTTGTTGGGATGACCATGGATTCATGACATGCAAGAAGTACCCTCTACGTAGCATCAGTGCATCAAGTTCCATTTTAATGGTATAGAAGTAGTTGGACCCAATGACAACTCAATGTCTATCAACATGCTATATGTTGCTGAAACACTAGTTCCACATAATCACTCTTCTCATGAGCAGACACCATCCTTTATAGAACATGAAAAGAAATTAAAAATGATGAGCCTTGGTATGGATGAATACACTCTAGACTCCATTGTTTCTCTACTTATTTTCGCTTGGTCTTATGGGAAACCATTTGCTAAAAGGAAGCCCTCTGCTTCTACTATGAATCTTTTTGGCACTTTTGTGTAGTCCTCAATTCCCCTAGAAATAGAAAAAGAAGAACAAGTTATTAAAGATTGGATATATAGGGGAGAGATAGATGAGGAGGACATTATAGTCACCACTCCTATTTCTCCTAAATTATATGGAAAAGGATATAAGATGCTTGCAAATATGGGCTATTGGGGCCATAGGTCCTTAATTGGTAATAAAAAAGATCCAGTTTAACCTTTAAGTCATACTCAAGGTTATGATGTTGGAGAAATTATTGGCCTAGGATTTGGGTTAGAGGATAATATACCAACATTTTCTCAAAGTGCACCAATACCTAGTGAATTAGAGGATGATGATCCTCCCTTTGTTGCTGCCATTTCACAAGATGAAGACTTTATGCCCATAACATCTCTCCTTTGGGGAGAAGAAACATTTACCACCAATGATGATGTTGAGGCTCCCACATCTAGATAGCTAGAACAAGATTAATTTGACCCTAAAGACTTAAATAGAGGATGGATTAGACAAAATATTGCTCATCTAACTGCTAGAGATCAGAGTAAAGACTCTCAAGAATATGAATGGGAAATCTTATCAGATGCCTCTTGTAAACTCAAGGTTGATGTCATTCATGCTTATACAATCCAACCAAATGTGGTAGATGATTCTAGTATAGGGTTAGATGAGTTTGGCTTGCAAAATGCCTTAATGGACCACACTGGTCCCTCTAGGACTCTTCCTGATCTGGATACCTTTGCAACATTCATTATGGGCTCAACTTCACATGTCACTAGAGATGACTCTTTTCACATCAATAACCTTGAATCTTCTACCTCACTCTCATTAATTTATCCCAATCTCATAGCCTGGTCCATTCAACATCAAAAACTAGAAATAGAATCTTTCCAAAATGACTATGAGATCACTTGTTACCTAAATGCCATTGAACTCATCACTTCTTCCACAAATGAACCCACAATTCATATGATAGAATTAGATATAAAGTAGCTTAGTCATAAAATTAAAAATAAAACAATTAGATTGCGAGAACCACATTGTGGAGGTATCTGAACCTAAAAATAGTAAAAAAGAAGAAGTATCTAATGGTGAAAACCTCTTTGTGGCACCTGTAGATGAGGTACTTGGTAATCTACCAATCTATTTTCTAGGTAGATCATTAATTCTCATTGAGCTTACACATCCTATCAGCTTGAGGATAGAGGAATTTCCTAAAATAATTCATGTAGCTCGATCATTATTAGCTGAAGGGAAGGAATAGTTTATCCAATTCTTTCAAGACACAATGATCAATTTCACATGGACATACTCAAACATGCCTAGGCTTCACATAGATTTTATCATGTATCATTTGTCTATTTCTCCTAATATAAAGCCTATTAAAAAAAAGTTGAGAAAGATGCATCCACATGTAGCCTTGTTGGTGAAAGTAGAATTAGTAAAACTCTTGAGTGCAAATATTATCAAAGTTATTGACTATGTAGAATGGATTTCCAACATTGTTCCTATATCAAAACATGATAAAACTATTTGAGTTTGTACTGATTGCAAAGATCTTAACAAAGAATGCCCCAAGATGACTTTCCACTACCAAACACTGATATGATAGTGGACATATCTATGGGTTATAAAATGTACTCCCTTATGGATGGGTTTTTTGGGTATAATCAAATTAACATAGCTCCAATTGATGAAGAGAAGAAAACATTTACATGTGCATGGGGTACTTTCTATTAGAATTCCATGCCTTTTGGGCTCTAGAATGTTGGGGCTACCTATCAAAGAGCAATGACCACCATATTCCATGATATGATGCATAAAAATATGGAAGACTATGTTGATGATAAATTTGCAAAATCTAGAAAACAAGATACACATCTTGAAGATCTTAGTCTAATATTGGACTATATGGAACAATTAGAACTTAGGCTAAACCCAAAAAAGTGTGCCTTTGGTGTCACTTCTAGAAAATTGCTAGGCTACACTATCTCAACAAAAGGTTTTGAGGTTGATCCTAAAAAGGTTCAAGCTATCATGGATATGCCTCCTTCAAAAAATATTAGCCAACTTAGAAGTCTACAAGGACATCTACAATCCATAAGAAGATTTATTTCTCAATTGGCTGATAAAGCTCAACCTTTTAACAAGAATTTTCATAAAGGCTCTACACATATCTAGAATGATGACTGTCAAAAAAGTCTAAACCAAATCAAAGGATACTTGGAAAAACCTCTAGTTTTGATGCCACCTATTCTAGGAAAACCTTTGATCTTGTATATCTCAGCCAAAGCTTCTTCTCTAGGAGCACTATTAGCCCAAAGTGATGAGATTGATAAGGAACGAGATATATATTATATTAGTCAAACTTTGGTTTCTTATGAAATGAACTACATCATCATTGATAAAGTCTATCTTGTACTGGTCTTTGCTTCTCAAAAACTCTGACATTGCATGTTGGCACATATAGTTCACCTAGTTGCTAAAATTGATCCTTTGAAATATTTGTTGAGAAAAGTTGTGCTTTACTGGTTGTCTAGCTAAATGGATGATGATTCTTTTAGAATTTCACATTATTTATGTCGAACATAAAGCCATCAAAGGACACTCTATAGCTAACCAATTGGGTGATTTTCCACTAGAGTTTACAACACCCATACAATTTGAATTTCTCAATGCCTTAATTATGTAAATCATTGAGAGAACTTGGAAAATGTTCTTTGATGGTTCTCATACACAAAATGGAGTTGGAGCAAGTAGCTTGTTTGTTTCCCCTCATGGATATACAATCCCTAAATCTTATAAGCTTTTGTTCCCTTGTACAAATAACATTGTAGAATATGAGGCATTAACAAATGGGATCAAAATGGCTCTTGAATGGAGAATAACTGAAATGCATATTTATGGAGATTCTCAACTTGTTTATTAACCAAGTGAACAATAATTATCAAACAAAAGATGACAAGTTGATACCTTACAAAAGGTTAATAGATGCTCTAAGGAACTACTTCACTTTTGTGACATTTTAGCAAATTCCTAGAACAAAAAATAAGGCTATTGATGCTATGGCCACTGTAGCATCCATCCTCCAACTACAAGAATATGAATCTTGATTTGAGTTCCTGGTAGAAGAACTACATCATCCTACCTATGATTCCCTTGACAACCAAGTGATCTACATTGTTGTAGGTCATGATTCCTCCTACTATGCAACCATCTTCTCTTACCTGCATGATCAAATTATTCTTGAGAACCTTATGTGCAATCAAAATGACCAATTCCTCTACAATACCTCACATTATACTTTGGTCTTTGGTGACTTGTATAGGAAGGGTCTAGATGGAACACTACTTAGATTTTTAGAACTAGAAGAGTCTAAAAAGGAACTTGCCGAAGTCCATGATGACATTTGTGGGGCACATTCTAATGGCCTTTCACTTGCCTAAAACCTACTTACGGTGGGTTATTACTAGCCAACTATGCAAACTGATGATGTTTGTTATGCCAAGTCTTATAAAAAATGTCAACTTCATGGTAACTTAATTCATGCTCCTAGACATGAGCTGATTCCTTCTATGACTTATTGGACATTTCAACAATGGGCCTTTGACTTGGTAGAAAAAATTCACCCAGGTTCATCTAGTGGTCACAAGTTCATCATTACAACAAATTAGTATTTCACCAAATGGGTTGAAGATGTTCCACTATCTGCTACTACAAGCAAGCATGTTGCCCTATTTATACTAAATAAGATCATTTGTTAGTATGGTATTCCTTCCTCTATTATCACTAATAATGGAGGATAATTCAAGAATAAGGACCTCAAATAGATATGCAAGAAATTTTGCATCAAACAACATCGATCTTCTTACTACCTTCAAGGGAATGGCCAAGCTAAGGCCTCCAACAAAACATTGCTAAAAATCTTGCATCGCATAGTTCATAAGTTTGGAAGAGATTGGCACCTATAGATAAACCTAATAGTTTGAGCCTATAGAACTACCATCTATACTCCTATAGGGGCCACTCCCTTTTCTTTAGTCTATGGCTCTAAAGTCATTCTCCTATTAGAAGTAGAGATACCTTCCTTCTAAGTCTCCTTACATGGGTTGATAACTAATGAAGACCATAAAGCTATGTGAATACAAGAATTAGAGACTCTTGATGAGTGATGCAAGGTAGCTTTTGATCACATGAGAGCTTATCAAAAGTGCATGTATACTCAGTATAACAAGAAAGTTCACCCATGTGAGTTCCAAGTTGGTGACCTCGTGCTTAGAGAAAATCCAAAAAATTAGTAGCATAGAGAGCAGAAGGGAAAGTTCAAACCTAATTAGTTAGGCCCATACATTATCACAGTAGTATTTGGGTCTACTTCTTATCAACTATCTAAACTTTAAGATGAAGAACTCACAAAGCCTATCAATGTCCTACATTTAAAGAAGTTCTATGGTTAGAGGCCTACTGCTTTACTATTTTGTACATATATGTGATCCTAAAAAATTCTTTAAAATTAGAAAATGTCCTTAAAAAAATGACCATCTTGTGAAAACCTAGCAATAGGCACTTTGATGTATCACCAAAAAAATATAAAATATAAAAAATACAAAAAATTGGAAAAAAAGTCCTAAAAAAATTAGTCAAGTGGTGAAAACCTAGAAATAGGTGTTACTTGAGACCCTTGCACCTACGTCTATAAGTCTCAATCACTCATTTTGCTACACATTTCCTAGCTTGGGATTGTTTCTTGTCCTTGTCTCAGGGACATAGCTACTTAGCCTAGTTGAGGTCTCCTTGTGCATTAGGGTTTATTCGGAAACTCTCAAAACATTTTTTCTCGATACTACCCCCAACTTGACATCAAGTGTTTCTCAACACTTTTTGGATAGTTCACCTACAATCTTCAATGTCACAATATTTCTCACTATCAAAATCAAGTCTTGAAGAAATGGCCAAGTGACTTACACACATGCACTTAATCACTTGAATGATTGAGTTATGCTGATCTTTATCTACTTTGTGTGTTGTCTATGATGATTTCTTTGCTATATGTTCCCTCCCTAATAGTCTTTCAAGGATGTCATGGACTAGAAGACTAGGGGCATGGGGCATGTTTTATTAATTTTTTCTTGTGGTTATACTTTATTTTCCTATAGTGTTTAAAGAATTCATGCTTGTCCTATTTGACACTTTGACTTATAAATGTATCATCCTTGACTATTTTGTAAGACCACACTCGGGGGTTATCTTGGCACTTATACCTTGATATAGGTGTAATGTTGCTGCATCTAACTTAGGGAATATAAGTACATATTCATCCTAACGTACATGTCTCTGATACCTAGAATGGATTTCCACATAGCTATCTGATATTGATCATATTCATATCCTCATAGTTATACTAGTGATGGTTGTATGATCTCAAGATGTCCCTACTAAATGCTCAATGATGAAATAAGAGTCTAAATGTTATGTGTCCCTTACTAGTAAACCATTTTGCATGTTAGCTTGCATTATATGTTCATTTTTTTAGTTTAGTCTTGCATTCCTACATATGGAGAGAGTTCTCTCTTCATCTTTTTGTGGACATGTCAATAATTTTCTTTTGCATCTTTCTTTTCTTTCTTCTTTATAATGTCTTTTCATCTCCTTGATCTTTCACTTCATCCTTTGCTATCTTGTCATCATAAGGAGTTAATCTAAACATCACATTCAATCTATCCAAGTGTCACATAATTTCTAAAACATAAGTCTATATCATACACATGAGAGCTAAAAAAATTATACATAAGAGAGATACATTGGCATATACATGTAAGTATTCAAACAATGCATACATGAGTAAGTAATAGAAACTAAAACATCACATGAAAATTGAAAATGTTCAAACATCCATTTGAGACAAGTACACAAAACTATCAATCAAATCTAGTATTTCATATATATATATATATAGTACATATACAAATATGGGATCCAAAATCTAGATATCCATCTCAAAAATACATGATGTATAATCAAAACTATCAAAACTATCATAATCAGCCTATGACTGGCTCAGACCCTCTCTAGCTGGTGGTGGCCCTGCTGGTGGGGCCTATCTCTTATTAGGAAAATGTACCACACCCTCTAATCTGCCCACCCACTTAGAGTAATCAAGAAGTCCTTGTCTTAGTAGCACCACACCCCTATAGGTAGCACTTGTACCATGATGAGAGGCCTGTCACCTTGCCACATCTCACTCCCTACAAAGCTCATCTTCTTGATCCTGATCATCCCTAAGTTGCTAATCTCATACTACAGTAGTGACTCAAGTTTCCTATAGCTCTACCTCTAAGGTATGGATCCTCACATCTTGGTCATCATCCCCTCAGGGTGGCCACTCTGCCAGCACCTCCACTCACTCTGCTCACCATCACCTCAATGGTACCTCCTCCTCCTCTCTAGTAGCTTGTGCTTACGTCCTCCTCCCAGTGCGAGAGCTCTCTCCAACCTCCATCAACCTACCTCCATTTCCTTCACCTCATCATCCACCTCCACCTCCTCCATGTCACCCTACTCCAAGAAATGCATTAGGCTTTGTAAATAGATGAAATGAGTATCTCTACATCTCATATAAATATGCTAGGTCCACTCCTACATCTGCCACATCTAGGTGATAATCCCAAGAAGCTCACACTATCTCTTACACTACTATCTAATAATATAACATAGGTAGCCAGCCCCATGCTTCATCGGAATGAAAACAAGCATAGGTGGTAGTCTCTATAGATATCACCTAATACTCTACAAACTATTTCCAAACTTGACTAATCACAAATTTCTCCATGATCTCTGAATGCCTACCTACTAATGGCCTGGTATACCTCATGTAATCCAACTCCCAGTCATCAAACCATCTTTGACACTCTTAGTAGGGTCACCATGTGAATTTTGTTAGCTCATAAAAAATGCACCGATAATATGTCACATCCCCACTATGAGTCTATGGGATAAATCCTCTATAACCAAAAATGTATAGTTGGCTACACTCCTATGGTTGTACCCAAGGCTAGATCACAAGAATGTGCTCCCAAGCCTAGGTCTATACAAAGATTACCTCACATGCCTAGTAATGACCACTATGGCATACTATCTCATGGAGCTCATTATACAAAACAGTTGGCCCCCATGCCCTCCTACATGGTCATGCAATCAGATTTTCCACCAATCAACCCCATCCTACTGGGAAGCCCTTCTAGCCCTTGTCTATCACCAAGGCCTAGGATACTAGAGAACATAGAAAGCTAGGAAGAGGATAATCCACTCCATATTCATTAATGAGTCACTCCCAACTCAAATGATGGTCCAAGATGGTAACATCCTGAAACAACTGTTGCATCATGGCCCACCCCTCTGTCAAGGTTTGATCATAATACACCTATGAAATTTAACCAAAATTAACATCAATATCCCTTGCACCCTATCAAAACTCCCAAAACATAACAAAAGCAATCAAGAATAAAACTTATAGGATTGTTGTAGCATGGCACTTGAAGAATATAATATACATCCTCTAATGTAATTGAGGCCTCTCTAGTTGGTAGATGGAAGGTGTTATGCTCACTATGCCACCCCTCAGCCAGCATAGTTAGTAGCCCATGGTTTGCTCATATATGGGGCATCCAAATAACCCATCTCAATCCCATGGCTACTATCCCAGCATGCTCATCATTTGTCAAATGTTGAACAACTTGCAGCTCTGATAAGTAGGGCTATAAATACCTCTTGCAATCATAAAACATGTAAATATTAGTACCCAATCAAAAACATGATCACAACACACAAAACTCAATGAAAATGCTCCAAAATAATTTGTGTGATACTTTTCCTACATGCAGACAATACAAAATACTAGAAAGATATTGTGTGATACATTTTGTAAAGTAGTGTGATACAATTTTTTCATATAATATTTTGTGTTGGTTCAGGAAAAAAATGGGTACGACTCATATGACAAACCTAAAACTACTCGTGTGACACTTTTTCTATTGCAAAATATCACTCAATATTTTATAAATTACTCATGCAATACTTTTAAAATATCTCTAGATATTTTGCATTTAAAACCCTAAAATATGCAAAAGAGACCAAAAAAGCTCAAAAAATGACAAAAAGAGTAGTCACTTACCAATGCCCCATAGTGCTCTGGTCGATTGTGCAACTGGTTGTGCTCGAAATGGTGTCAGTGAGTTGGAATATTTTCCAAAGCCATGATGCTCTCTTGACCACTCACAACCTCTCACAAAATCACAAAAGACAAATGATTTTGAAAATGACACTTGGATCCCTTTTATAGCTTTTGACCTCATTTTGACATAATTTTCAAACTCCTTGTAATTTCGCAAAAAATGTACCCCTAGCTAATTTTGGTGTCCTAGATCCATTTTTGGGATTGAAATTGAAATTGAAATTTGAGTTCATCTTGATGGTCAAAATTGCATTTTAACATTCTACCTTCTTTTGAGTAGTTAGCTAACTTCCTAAGGTATAATCTCTGAATCGTCACTGGGGCATCCTCATTTCTTTATGTCTTCATCATTTCCATGCTCCATATCTTCTCAAATTCACCCTTTCATGTCTCAAATCATGTTTTTACTTCATTTGATCTAATTTTTATGATGTATTCTTCATGGTCAACTCTAGTCAAACTAGGGCATTTTGTCACTTCTTAATAGTCAATCTTTGGTTCTAATCATCTATCTATCATCTTAGACATTTCTATGTCTCAATTTTCTCATATCTAAGAGATCTGGAATTTATTTTAGTGGTAAAAAATTCACCCCTCCTCTCTTAGTTAATCCTCTTATATTTTCAACACATTAAGCCTCTCACTGAAAAATGCTATTGGCCTTCCCTCTTGGCTTAAAACTACCACAATTGATATGTTGCTAGAATCACATTCCACCACAAATGGCTTATCAAAACTAGGAAAAACCAATCCTATTTGAATTTCCACTTCATTCTTCAATCTCTCAAAAGTTTTATCTACTTCTCTAGTTCATGTGAACTTGGTCTTCATGCATCCTTTGATGGTGTCATTCATTGGTGCACAAATTTCACTAAACCTACTCACAAACTTCCTATATAACTATTCTTTGTGTAATCACCTAAATATGGTCATTTAAACTATTATCCCCCTTTTTAGCATTTTAGCTAAATTTAATTAATCAATTACCTAGACCAAATTGCTAATAACCAATAATTTGATTATAAAATATAGTTTTGACTATGTTATCTTAAGTTCATTTTTTGATTAAAAGAACTTGTCCCCTTTCAATTAAATAAAAGACCTCATTCATCTAACCCACTTAAAGTGCACACATAAAATCCTTTACTAATTTTTAAATTAAAAGAAAAGGCTTTGTGACTTTTGTCTTTTATGACAAGTCAACTTATATTCTATTGGTTGACTTGTGTGTGCACATGGATCACTATCATTTTCAAATTCCACCATTGATAATCCACCATCTTCGTCTTGATCTCTACCATCCACACAACTTTGAAAGGTAGAGAGCTTTCCCCCTCAAAGGATCCACACTCTTGAGCACTACAATTTTACCATTCAAATTCTTGAGAGCACTTTGTGGAGAACTTCTATTTGCTGTCTACATTCTCTCATCCATGGCATTTTTAGCATATGGCATTCTAGTATAGTTACATGTTAAGGTAGTTCTTTTACAATAACTTAGCTCACATAGTTTAATTTTCATGGATGTAATACTTTCACTTGTTTAGCTTAGTTTCATTGTGCATTTCATCCTAGCTTACTTTGATTCTTGTGTTGCATACTCAAGACTTCTTTGACACTAGCATTCTTTCTCTTGCTCAAAGAATCTATCATCTCATGGTTTACTATAAAGGGATATGTTCCTAAGGTTTAGCTAAGAGCTTTCTTTATGCTCATTTGTATTCTTGTTGCACTCCATGACTAGGGAGCTCTAAGCCATCATTCAAGGCTTTCCAACTATTGAATATCTTGGAAAGAAGGGTTTAGATAAGTGGACTTTTTGAGTTTACACTAGGCCATGAAAACTTTTGACCTCAGTAGTAGATCTAGGAGTAGGCCAACTTAGGATGGCCTCTACCTTATCCTTATCCATTTTTAGTTTCCCCTGGGATACTAAAACTCCTAAATACACTAGCTCCTGCTTCATGAACTGACTCTTCTCAAGGTTTACTATCAACTTTTCCTCTTGAAGCTTCCTCAACACCATTCCTAGGTGCCTCATATGCTCCTCCTTTGTCTTGCTCAAGATGAGGATGTAATCTTGGTAGACAACAAAAAACACTCCTATGCAGTCTTTCAAGACCTCATTTATGACCCTCATGGAGGTACTTAGTGCATTGGTAAGGCTAAATGACATTACCAACCACTCATAGAGACCCTTAGCAGTCTTAAATGTAGACTTCCATTTACACCCCCTTCATCCTAATTTGAAAATAGCTACTCTTGAGAGAAATTTTGGAAAAGTATCTAACCCCACCTAGACAATCCATTAGATCCTCTATCCTAGGAATAGGAAATCTATATCTAATTATGATTCTATTGATTTCCCTAGAATCAGTACACATTATCCACATACCTCCCTTTTTATGTTCTAAGATAACTAGTACTACACATAGACTAATCCTCTTTCTAATCAACCCCTAATCAAGCAACTCTTAGCCTTGTCTTTCAATTTCCTTGTTATGCTCTATAGTAATCTTATATGCAACTTTGTTTGGTAGTGATGCTATTAGTATGAAGTCAATTTTATGACTTATGGATCTCATCGGGGATAATGTTGGTGGTGCTCCATCAAAAATTATATCTTTGAACTGATCCAACAAGTTTTGTACCTTTGTAGGTATAGGTGCTTGTGTAGATGTCTTTTCCTCCTTGACCTTCACCATGATGGCTTATCCTACTCCCTCACCTTCCTTCAAGTATTTAATGAATTTTTTCTCACTCATTAGCAATGTCTTAGTAGTATCCTTCTCCACCTTATCTTCTTTGACTATGGACTGTATCCTATAGGTGACCCAATCCTTTGTGAAAGAATACTTGTTTTTCTTCCCATGATGCACTGCATCCCTGTCATACTATCAAGACCTTCCTAACAATAGATGACAAGCATCCATGGTAAGCACATAAAATAAGATCTTATCTTGATACTTCCCAATAGTGATGTCTTCCCAAACTTGTTCGTTTACTAATATATTATGCCCCTTGTTTAACCAAGTCACCCTGTAAGGACACATATGTGGAATCTTTGTTAAACCAATCTCTTGTACTGCTTCCTCTAATAATACATTTTTAGTGGATCCTGAGTCTATGATTACCTTGCATATCTTACCTAGTATCTTACATATAGTTCTAAATAGTGCTCTTCCCTACTTGGGTTCCTCCTTTACTAGATCCTTCACCAAGACTCTCCACATCCTAATATTTTCACCCTTTTCTATGTCAAGGTCTACTTTACCTACTTGTTGATTATCTTCCTCTTGTACATAAGTGATCTTCTTCTCTCCATAGGATGATGATGCTTTCTCCAAACATTTGGAGGCAGGATGCCCCAACTTTCCACAACTGTAACACTTCATATTGCTAAAGTGTGAGCCTCTATTGATGTTTCCATATATACCTCTACCACCATTACAAGATCCTCTTCCTTTACTAGAGCCTCCCCTTTGACTAGTTTCACTAGCCTAATCATTCCATTCAAAATATCCATAGCCTCTCTAATCATTAGTCCTTCCACTAGAATGTCCTCTTGAGCCACCTTTGAAGTCTTTACCTCTGCCTCTATTTTTGGAGCTTGAGTCTCGTTTCTTCCTCAACTTATCTTCCACTTTCCTAGAAATTTGAAAATAGCTCTAAAATGTGGTGAGACTAAACAAGCTCAAATCATCCTAAATAGACCACTTAAGCCCATTTAAGTACCATGCCACTTTTATTCTCTCTACCTCTTGTACCCTTGACCATAGAGCCAACTTTTGAAACTCCTTTGTGTAGTTACCCATATCAAGATCCTTTTGCTTGAGATTCTACCTTTCCTTGTGAATCTGAATCTCATAATCTTTTGGCAAATAGGTCTCTTTTATTTTTATACCATAGCCTTCCAATTTTTTTTTGTTTTCTTCCCTTCACTCTCTCTTTCCTTTTGCACAAACTTCCACCAAGTCAGTGCTTATCCCTTCAATCTTGATTTTTCAAATCTCACCTTTTGAGCTTCTATTGTCTCTTCACATTCAAAGTAGTTCTCAATGTTCTCAATGCATTCTAGGACCACCTCTATTAACTAAAACCATTTACATGCATCTAATTCATTTAATAAACATGAAAGTAAAAGACATGCATGAAAATAGATAACACACAAATATGGTAACTTAGAAACCCTCCAAAAATGAGAAGGTAAAACTCTGGTGGGGATGATATCCACAAAATATCATTGCAACAATGTGTAACTATTCAAGGTTACAATGTTTGACCATTTCCAATGGTCTGCCCTATGAAAGACCTATCCTATTAAAGAATTTACACCCTATTAAAAGTGATTTGGTTAAAGGATTTAACTACCCTACTAAAAGTAGTCCTAATTAAAGGACTTTAGTACATTTTCTTGGAATACCACCTTGTTAAAGGATTTACAAATGGCTGCTAGGCCAACCTAAGTCCATAGGATTTTCATATCTAATATAATTGTGAGAGAGTATTAGAAAGTTTTTGACCTGATAGCTTTTGCAGTCTTCAATTTCTGATTCCAGATCCTTGTTCTGCTCTATCACTCTTCAAGGTTCTAATACTCTATTATTTAACAACTGGATTCTTCTATGCTACTCGGTTCTTCACTAAGTCTTTTCACCCTTCTACACTTTGCTATAATTCTCCCATACACTTCTCTCTCACGCATACTCTCTCTTGCATAATGGGGATTCATCCTCCTTTTAAATATTTCAAAGACTTAGGGTTAGGTATGAATCTATGATCAATATTAAATCTTCATTTCCTACTCATTTCTTGTACTTTTCCTATTGGTTGCACGCCTTCTCCATTTTTCTTATTGGCTACATGTTGATTACATAGTTAATGCAAAATATTCTATCTTATCTTCAAGATCCTTTGAGATTCATCCTATGTCAGCTTTAAAAATGATTTACATCGAGTTTGTGAAGGCAAAAATTCGTATGTTGATTCTGTGTTACTCAACACATACTAGTTGCTGAAGGTTGACACATATAGGAAAACTGGCTCACTCACCTCCTATAGCAATTATGTCTTTCTTAACACTTATAGAAATACTATTTCACTCAACATCTATACTCTTGTTGGCATCAATACTTCACTTGGCACTTGAACTTCGCTTGACACCTGAAGATTACTTGGCACCTGAAGTTCACTCAACACCTATTGAATTCTTTGGCTCAACATACATTTTAGCTCGACTTCTATATTATACTTAGCATCATCTTGAGAATTGGTTAAATGTGTTGACACTCAATTCTCAAAACCAATCTGAGACTAACAATCTCCCCTTTTGACATGAATGGAAAAAATAGTTAACTTAAACATTATGAATATGATCTGTATGAATATACTACATATTCTATTTAGCATATGTACAAGACTTCAAAAACTTGTTAAAAATTTTGTATACCTCAAAATCTTATAACTCCCCCTAAGCTAATGTTCCATTTCCATTCTTGTAACCAAAATTCTTGTTCTAAATGTTTTTCATGCTGATGTATTTGATACTCTTTGCCTTGTCTACCTTTGCTTCTGTATCTCTGTGTACCCTATTTCTACTTCCTATACCCTGTATATGTGCCCCTTTCACATCTTCTTGCAATTTTGTATCCTTTTAGCTTTATTACTTCCTCAAACTTTGAATATATCCCCCTTTGGATATTCTTTATTACTTTCATCAAGGAATGTATTATGTAACCATTCTTATTCACATCTCCCCCAAAACACTATATATCCCCATTCTTATTAGATGCACTAATGAATTATCTCCCCCATGAATATATTCTCCCCCTTTTTGACACTTATGTCAAAGGGTCCTAAGAATGAATATAATACTTTTCCAAAAATGTTTTATTTACCTCCATAATCATCTTGAGAGAGGCATCCCAATTATCTAAAGAAATCTCCAATGACGTGTTGGATGGATGTCTCTACTGCAAGATGAACAAGGCCTTCTAAAGTACAAATGTTAGCATCTTTCCTTAAAACATTCTCTATATAGACTTGTTCCTTATGGAGTACTTCCAGATGTGGGATAATGGAAGATTGAATTTGCATCAATTTGGCCTTGATATTGGCCTCTTCTACTATTAATATAGCTAACTCTTTTTGTTTGTGAAGTGTAGTTGCAAAATGCTTCTCACTCTGAGCTAAGTCTTTGGGTAGCTGTGTGCTAGAAATCTTGAGATTTCATTCCAAGCTTAGTATCCTTTGGCTAGTTTCTTGTATGAAATATGATGAATCCCACAACTTTTTGTACAATAAGAATACATTCCCAAGTACTATTTTTTCCTTTTCAATCTTCTTAGCCAATTCAACTTGTGAAAGTGTTATTTCACTTGATATTTTCTCATTCACTTTCATCTAAAACTTCTTTTTTGACCATTCTAATAATTTAACATTTGTATCAAGTTCTTCATTCTATACTTGGTCCACAATTTTGGACAATTTCTCCATAATGGGTTGGGTTTCATCAGGTACTTGCAACCTGAATGTGGCAAGAAATATGTCCTTGATTTCCACTAGTGTTTGTTTCTGCCTATACTCATTTATGAGTATCTCTTGTCTCTTCCTCCTCTCTAGTGCATCTTGCACTTCATTTATGTGTTGTAGGTTCATAGTTCTTGAGTCATAACTAGGTATGACTATTTATTCATCAAGTTTAGGGTCTCCATAGTGAAGTACCCTTGCAACTTTGGTTGAGCTCGAGCCTGGTGCTGAAATCTGCAATGATACTACATCAGTGCTTGGCTTCTTATTAGGAGTCTCTAAGGTAAGAAAGTTTGCTAATTTTTTTATTTCCTCTTTCTCCTTTGGGGTTTTATCCTCTTCTCTACTATCTTGATTAATAATGTTAATTTGAGAAGGTACACCTTGATTTTGTGTAGTAGGAACATCTTGTGTTGTTTGTTCCTTTGCTTGCTCCTCTACAGTTGTTGTGACTATACTATCAACCTTAGCAATTTTGTCTTGTTCTTCTTGCTCTTTGGGTTGATCTACTATAGGTGTGGGAGGTTGTGTAGATTGGTCTTGTGTTCTTTCCTTCTCCCTAGTTATCTCTACTAAAGCTTTCTACAACTCATCAACACTCACCAAAACTAGATTTTTACAAAGTTGTGCTTGCAATGTAGACTCGTGAAGGATATTTTTGAGATCCTTTGCAGTTAAAGGATTAATGTTCTAAGCTAAAGTGTTAAGAACATCCTTTACAATTACTATATCTAAAAGTGTTGTATGTGGAGGACTTGGTGATGGCAATTGGGTGTCTTGGACACTCTATTATTCCTACTATTCCTCAGCGATTGCCTCTTCACCATTTGTCTTCTCCACTATTTTTTATCTTTTCTCTTTCTCTACCTCTTCATATTTATTAGTTTCCTCTTCCTCTTCATCATTTATCCCCTCAAATGGGTCTTCCTACGCTTCTTTCATAGTTGTCAATCCATATATTAATTTCCACATTTGTGTGGACTTTTGGACAACATTTTCTATTTGGTTTTGCAAAATTCTAAAGGCTCTATATTTGGGTGCAAATTTTCTCCCATGCTTCTTACTAGCCTTTTTTATTTGACCTTTAGTAAGCTTTGGCATTACATGAGCCAATGTAGACTCCCTTATTTCTATTTTCATTTTGAGACAGTAATGCCATTTATTCTTAGCTAATGAGCTTAGCTTCTTAGTCATTGAGTTATCTAGTTCAAGTGGGATGGTCTTAAACTTAGCCATCATAGTGTAGATGGACTCTTCCACTATGTTTTGTTGTTCCTTTGACAAATTATTAAAATCAATGGTCTTTAGACTGATTAGATCTACATTTTCTCTAATATTATTTCAAATACTTTCCAATTAGATGTGGTAGAATGAATTACCAATCTGAATTATTCTTCATCAGACCTTGTTCTTTCTTTGTCATATTTAGGAGGTGCAACATACCTTCTTATTTTCCTCTACTTTTTAGGTCCTCCTTGTTCTATTGCCTTTTATTTCTCTTTCTCTTTTTCCCCTTGAGTTGTAGTCCTAGTATCAGCCCTTGTAGTTGGCTTTGCTGGGCTTGGCTTTATAGCCTTCTTCTTTCCCTTGGGTTATGCATCTAGCTATTTTCTGAGCTTTTCTCTTCTTTGGCTCAGCCTTTGGTGCTTCTTACTCTACACCTTTCTCCTCATTTGCATCTTCTCCTATACCTTGGGTTAAGGCAATTGTCCCATGATCTTGTTCTTCTTCATCACCCTTGACATCTTCACCTTCTTCTTCTGCTTCTTCTGTAGTAACTTCCCCAAATTTAGCTTTTAGCTTACTAACAAGCTTTTCCTTTTTTAGAGTGGATGCAATTTTTAACTCCATATCCACTTTTGATCACCCCACATCATAGGTTCCAAAATGTGGTGCATCCTTGTCAACTTCCTTTCCTAATAATGTAGTTATTGTTGTTGATGCTTCATCTATGTTTATTTCATACCCAAGAGGTCTTAGCCATCTCACTCTTGGTATGGAAGCTTGTATCTATTTATAGTCTATATCTACAAGAAAACATACATCATTTACATGTTTCTATATTAGGGAAACTAGGACTCTTAGCATTTTCTTCATTGACTTGTTGAAGTCTTCAAAATAACTAGTCATCAAGGTCTCAGAATTAGCTCCCGTCTACTCTATATATTCATTGACTTGAGATATGATTGACCTATTCATTTTCCAAGCTACTTTACCAAATGAAGGAAATTCATTCTGCACATAAAAGAATATACATATCAAAATGCTACCAAATTTGCATTAGGCTCCCTTGGTTCTTTTGATTGCTACTAGATTCTCATTAAGCTATTGCAATTGCAGTTCTACAAGATCATATGTATGATCCTTTTTCACCAATTTATAACCTACATCCACTATAATGTAGGGCTCGCTGTTGAGTCTACTAGATTGGTAGAATTTGTGTACTATAACCCTAATAGAAAAATCAACAAGGGGGTCTTGTATGGCATCAATTGTATCCCTCTCTTATTCCACCTTGTACTAATATTCTTCTCAATTGCCTCCTTAGAATCAGTCCTAAGGGTCTTCAACTGATCTAGGGTTGTATACCCTATCACTCTATGCACAATTCACTTCATGATTTTTATTGGGTCGTCTTCCAACCACAAGCTTCCATCATGTATTTAGCTAAGTACTAGTCTCATCCATTTAGTTTTGAAAATGGTGGGGAATTCTATGGCATGCATTAAACCCTTCCTCTCAACAATCTAAAATTCTTCCTTCAACACTCCATTATCACATAGTCTTTTATAAGCTTCCCTTATTTCAATATCACCTATGGCTCCAATTTTTCTATTATAGCATTTCCTTACATCCTGAACCATTACAACCTTAGGGGGTATGATGGATAGGGCTCCATCTAGGTCATTCTTATAAGCTACCTCTAGGATTGGACTAAAATTGGGTTGTTTGACCTCATTAGAGACTAGCTGGACTTTGAAAGGTTAAGTCTCCTGAGTTATCCTAGAGCTAGAAGACATTTTTATAATCTAGGGTTAGTAAGCAAAGAAAATATGAAACTATGACTCGACACAAACGTAAATACCTTGAAATCAACAAAATCATGCTGGAATGCTATTGAAATCTTCTTATACACTGAATTCTCTACTTTGAACTCCCTTTGTGCTCTTTCTCATTTTTTTTCTCTTTGTTTGTGATGAGGAAAAATGATTGAAATCATGATAATATACCGAATTTTTTTTGCATTTAATGCTTAGTGTGGTTATAGCTATCCACTCAGCTTCTGAAGGATTTTTGCATTACCTGGCTTCCATTACCTTTGCACTACTTGGCTTCCACAGGAGTATTCTTTACTCAACTTCAACTGAGATTTCTTCTTTAGTTGGCTTCCTCTACCAACATAGATCCTACTAATCTTTTAGCTCCTACAGTCTTGACAATCAACTTGACATGTACTGGCAACTTAAAAACACTTACAAAATCTTGAAAATTTAACTTTGCATCTTTGATCATGTTGATCCCTTCTTTTTAGTACTTACTTGTCTAGGAATTGATGTATGATAAAACTCTATAAATCAATCCCTTATGCTTTTTCTTTCTTAGTTTGATGAAGTTTGATCACTTAATTTTTTAGGTGACGTGATCCCTTCATTTGATGTGCTACACCCATCTTTCTTCTTTCATGTCTTATTCATTTCTCCTTTGATGTGTTCAACATCTACCTTTTCTTTGCCTTTGTCATTTTTTGATTTGGATACCTCTGACCTCGTTGAGCAATTTTTGCTAATATGATTAGTCTTTAAGCAACTAATTCATGTGGTTTGGCTCAACCATCTACTTTAGTTCCCTCTAAAATGTTTCCTTATACAATTTTTAGGAATGTGTCCATATTGCTGATAGTAATGACAACTATACCTAGTGGTCCACCTCACAATAGGTGTATCATAGTCATTCTCTAGGCCATACCTAGGAATAATATATTCAAACTAAGGACTATTTTTCCAACTATGAGGTGCATTTAATCTTGTCAACCCAAGGATGTATACTTCAAATGGTCAGCATACTATATGCACGAGGTCTCTTAATGAGTCACTAAGCTTATGCTACAGGAAAGTAAAATGCAAGAAAAAGAACTTACACTATTGCTACAGGAAACTAACATGCTTAACTCTATGAATAGAAGAAATACAATGAAAGGCTAACACATATTCCAACTCAGTCCATCCACTATAACTATTCTCACATATGTTGCAGGAACATTCATGGAGTGTGATGCTATAGGAAGGAACTTACAACTTCTACTTACAATGCTAAAAATGCTTGGAAAATAAATTTATACTATCCTTAATCTAATCCACCTTCCAAGTGGGGCCCCTTGGTTGGCTTCAAGTAAACTACTAACAAAGGATAGAAGCCAAAAACTATTTCATTACATTTAAGAAATTCATTACATAACATAGAATTGTAAAAACACAACTCACTATAACAGTTTACAATCTATTCTCATAAATTCTTTCTTCTAACTAAACTGACACACTTGGTCTGATTCCTATATATAGGATATCAAAACTTATTCCCATAATAGAAAAGGAAATAACCTAGCTATAAATCCATAGGAGAGAAAGAAGGAAAATAACAACTCAAGGTGGGAAGAAGAGATAATGGCTTAAGGCAGGATTAATAAAGTCTAAACATCTGCTTGCCATAGGAATAAATGCACAGAATGCAGTAAGTCTTGATAGCTCCTCCATACTCATTGTCATGTCTTTTGGAACTATTATGACTTTCCTCCACCATGGTTACACCTCAATTTTCTTTTCTCCTTGAATGCTATTGGAACTCATCTTTGAATTCTTCCAATCATCTTTTAGCTTCATTGTTAATTATTGGTGTAAATAAGTATTCATTTATTACACTTACTTAAGTTTACTTAGGTTAATGCATTATTTAATTATATTGCATTATTTTATTATTTTAATTTGTAAGACACTTAGGAGTTTGCACACCTTTTGAGTTGTCATGTTGACAACACAGGAATATGCAACTTTATTTAAGCACATGGTGTCTACAACACTGTTTTGCATGTCCCACCCTTGTAGACTTATCGTCACATCACCGCACTTACTTCCATGCTTAATGGAGGATAATCCATATTTGGTGGACATGTGCATGGTTGTATGACACTTCATGGAGCTAAATTCTATGCTTTCTTGAAGCTCTTTTGAGGCCTTTATATTCAGGCACTCCTAATGTACTCTTGCATCAAGTTATTGAATACATTGTTATTCTGATCATATTCTCTCCATTTTTGGTCTATAGTTGTGCTTGTGATTGAGTTCTTAGTTCTTGGGTGAATTTTTTCCTTAAGAAAATTCTTACATGGTATCAGAGCTTGGAGACTTTCTCATCACAAGTTGTTTGAGACGTCTTGCTTGCTTCATCACCTCAGCTTGAATCCAGAGTGCTACAGAAATTGGGAGTGTTCAACACCAAATCTGACCTCGCCATTGAGTCCGAAATGCTGAACCAGTTAAAATCGACTATAATCACGCCTACCTTTGCCCAAAGTTGACTGAGAGGCAAAAATTTTTTGCAAATCAAAACTCAGAGGCCTGATTTGTAGTATGGGTATGGTCATTTTTCACAGATTCAATTAATTCATTTTTGGATCTGTTATTTTCTCTCTATTTTTTTGTCATATTATTCATTGATTCAATTAATTCATTTTCAGATCTATTATTTTCTCTCTATTTTTTCGTCATATTTTTCATCAATTTTTTGGAAATTTTTTTAGCCCTACGGGCTAGTAGGAGAGGAAAATTATTTGTGTAGTATCGGGCTGTGAGCTCTTGGCCTACACAGCAAACATTTAATTAAATCATAGCATTATATTGTTGCGAGTTGTACAACATTTATATACCCTCAAATTTCCCCCAGCTGAGCATTGTCTGCACAATTCTGGCAATATACTCACCAGCCGGCACTGGATTCAAAGCAGCGGTAACATTCCACAAATTTGGGTAGCTTGAACTTTGCGTTGAGCCTGTGGCAGTTCAATTTTATAAAGCCAATTTTGCACTTCCCCACCGCATGTGGGATAATTAGGCAAAAATTTGGCAACAAAATTCAAAGCTGGCATCGCAAAACGCAACTTCAGCCAGGGTAAATATATTCTAGCAAGCGCAAAGCATATTCTTCCATATGCAAAACACTATTTCTCTATAGAGATTTTGGCTTTGCAGACCTAGGATAGGTGTCACTCTTAGATGTTACCTGTAATCTGATATCCACGTAGATAGCCTCTGCCCAGTTAGGCTATGACTAGATTGACCATACATACATGCAAGCGGGCTATGTCAGCACTTGACAGAGCAGTCCACATCATCTACCCACGTTGGATTTTCCATACAGTCTGTACATTCTGTACAGTATGGAAGGAACTGTCATCTGCCATGTCATCCCAGTGAGCAAATTTTTTGTTGATGTCATCCTTTTATAGTGTTAAATTTGATGCCCATCTGGATGTCATTCTTGGGCATTTTATAACTGCATTGATGATCATTTGACCATTAAATTTAAACTCACAGTTTCTCCTCCACACCCCTCTCCAGATAGCTTTTCAATTTGGTAGCCTAACTTTGCGAGCTAATATCTTGGACATCCAAACTCTGATTCAAGTGCAATTTTTTAAAAAATTAGGTAGAATTTCCTAAATTTTCTAGTGGTGGTGTTGTTTTCTAGTTTTGGTGGATAGATTTTGCAGAAATTACATTTTTTGGTGACTGTAATTGCATAATCTTGCATTTTGCAACTTCAGAACCTCTGTGTGGGCACATCTGGTCACTTTTTCAGGTTTTGATTTATTTGAAAATGTGTATTTTTTCATCTACTTTCCAAATCTAAAGCCAAATTCTAGGGTTGTGTGGACCAATTTCTCACTTTTAGAATTAGGCCTTCTTTGGTATTGTAAAGCTTTCATTCTCTTTCAAAATTTTTGTAAAACTAAGCTATAGTGCTTAAGTGATAGATTTCAGCCTTATAAGGTTGCTATAAAAGCCAAATCAGAAAGTCCACTTTGTTCATTTTGACAAGTGGCCCATTGTAAATGCACTACTTATAAAGTGCCAAAAGCATCATTTTTGGGGGGCTCTTTTGATTGAGTGCAAAGGGGGAGTGTGTATTGTGTTCTTGTGTCTCTATTTTGTGCTTATTTCATTTCTGCATCATGGCTTTTAAATGTCCTCCTTAAACTTCATGCAACTATTCTACATAGAAAGATATTACATGGAGTAGATTAATGGAAAAAGGATATAGTTTATATGTTGATGGTACTATTACCCAACCTATTGATGCTACAAAACTCATTGATTGGAAAAGACAAGACCAACAAGCTTTAGGTGTAATTAGGAGTTGTGTACATGGGGATCTTCTCTTTCACATTAAAAATTGTTCAGAATCTAAGGAAGCTTGGGATAAACTTGAACAGTCGTATGGTAAAGTGGATGAAGAAAAGAGATTTCAGATTGAGGATGATCTACTTCTCTTAGATCCTAAAAATTATGACACAATTCAAGATAATATCATTAAAGTCAATGAGTAAAGGGCACTTCTTAAAGATTTTTGAAATCCCATTAAGGATGATAGGTTGATACATCACATCTTGAAGAAGCTACCTTCTAAGTATGCTAACTTTGTTTTGAGTTTTAATACTCACAAGTTGATCATGGGATTTGCTTACCAAAAGCCATCCTTTGATGGATTTGCAGACATGTTGATTGTTGAACAATCTCACTTGGTGGATTTTGGCCTTCTAAATTCATCTAAGACCAAAGCCTTAGTGGCTAGTGATGATCATAAATCTAGTCAAGGGGGAAAAAGCAACAAGAAGAAGAAACAGTGGAAGCAAAAAACACAATCTGAGACACAACATGACTCCTCTCAACAAGGCCATTCTTCTTCAAACAAGAAAGGAAGTAATGAAAATAAGGACAAACTCTTTTGTGCATACTATAAAAAGCCAAATCATGACGAGCATCATTGCAAGAAAAAAAGAATCAATGAGTTAGAAAACCTACACAAGAAGAACAAGATTCAAGTGCCAGGTACTTCCAAGGATTCTACTCCTACCTCTTTGAAGGATAAAGGTCAAGCACTTATGGCCAACACAAGTTCTTCTTCAAAATGGATACTTGACTCAAGTGCCTCTTACCATATGGGTTCTTCAAAGCAAGATTTTTCTTCATTGAAGTAGTCACAGGTACCACACATCTTCATGGGAGATGATGCTAAAATGGAAGTTGAAGGGAAAGGACATGTAGAAATGGAAGATGGGGAATTCAAAGATGTTCTCTATATTCCAAATCTAAGCTCTAATCTCCTATCAATTTACCAAATCACTCACCTTGGAGATGGTCATAAGGTTGAGTTCCTTCTTGATTTAATGATCATGAGAAGTCTCAAAGATGATTCATTGGTAGCAGTTGGGAAAGTTAATGATGACAAGAGGCTTTATTCCTTCTCCTACTTTTTGCCTAAGAGTTCTTCTCAAGCCTTGTTAACTCACTCTAATTCAAATAACAACTAATGGCATGAGCGGTTTGGTCACCTTGACTTTCTCTCTCTTTAGCAACTTTGCTCAAAATACATGGTCAAAGGTCTACCCAATATCAACTTTTCTAAGGGGGAGTGTTAATATTTTTTAGTGGATATGACTCTCAAGGAGAAGTATGATAAAGGGAAGTCTTCTCGAGCTCCAATTTTTCTTTAGCTAGTTCGCATGGTATTAGCAGGACTATTTGCAGTGACTTTAGTCAGCCAAGGCTGCTACATACTCACATTTGTTGATGAATTTTCAAGATTCACTTGGGTCTTCTTCCTTCATCACAAGAATGAAGTAGTTCACAAGCTTCAAGACTTCAAGACTCATGTTGAAAAAAAGTCAAGGAAAGCCATCAAAGTATTAAGGGTTGACAATGAGAACAGATATGATGATAGAAGGCTTAAGAAATTTTGAAAAATTGAGGGTATTGATCTTTAGAACTCACCAGCATTCAGTCTGCACAAGATAGATGTTACAGCAATGAGGATTAGGACTCTCAAGACCATGGCAAGTTGCATGATAATGGCCAAGTCTCTCAATCCTACATTAGAAGTTGAAGCCATTAGCAGTGATACTCACATACTTAACAGGTCTCCTCATCTAGCCTTAGATGGCAAGACTCCTTTCAAGACATGGTGTGGTAGAAAACTAGTTGTGAGTCACCTTAGAGTCTTTGGTTGTCCAGCATGGGCAAACCTTTCCTCTAGGAGTTGCAAGGCACCAACACCTAGGCCTTGTACCTTTATCGATTATGAAGACAATGTGAAGGCTTACAGACTTATGGATCTAGAGATTCATGTGATTTTTGTGGAGAAGGATGATCATTTAGGGGAAAGTTCACCGAGCTTATCCACTACTCCTCTCTGCACTTCATACACAGTGGAAACTGATAGTGACACCAGCGATAGTGCTTCAACAGGTTCAAACAAGTGTGGTTCTATCGACAGTTGCAGTGAGAGGTCACATTAGTCTAGTCCACATGCTTACATTGCCACAGTGAAAGGTCCATCATAGCATGGTACATCTCATCTTCCAGCTCCAACTTCAGTTGACTTGGGAGACAGACTTGAGGACTTACATCTTCTCATTGATGATGATACTTTTATAGTTGTTGTGAGGGCTCACTCTAACCCTCATGTCCATTCTCTACATGATCAATTCTTATAGGTTGGCATGATTGTGGATCCTTATGAACAGAAATTAGTGGAGGTCTCTTTGTCAGTTGAGGAGACAGATGGTTCATTAGAACATGTTTAACAGACATCCTTGCTAGATCTGCATTCATTCTTTTTAGCACAGTTGGAAGGGGTGAACTTCAGCATTAGTACAGGGACACTTAACCAGGTTTCAGGGCCATCACACATCTTCAGGACAGTACCTTGGGCATTGTTTCTTCCTATGGGGAGGAACACCATTCTGTATTCTTGGAGTAGCTTCTTCATTGAAGCAGATTTAACTTCTTGGCATTATTCTTTTGGGGGAGAAGCCTATTTTACCTCTCTTCCTTCTTTTATTCTCTTTTGTATATACTGGATGTATGTCATAATGGTGGGGTCTTGGTTACTCCATCCATCGATGCATCCTTACTTATCTCTCTTTTTGAGGGAGGGTTTTTCCCATGAGGTTTTCTCTCTTTCCCCTCTTTATGGGAGATTGCATTTCATTATGTACATGGGTACCTAGTATGGCCTAGTAGCCAAGACCCATTATGCATCTTCATCCTAGTTCATAAGCTTAAGGGCATTCCCCTAACTTGCACTTAAGGGGGGGGTGTTGGTGTAAATTAGTATTCACTTATTACACTTACTTAAGTTTACTTAGGTTAATGCATTATTTAATTATATTGCATTATTTTATTATTTTTATTTGTGAGACACTTAGGAGTTTGCACACCTTTTGAGTTGTCATGTTGACAACACAGGAATACACAACTCTATTTAAGCACATGGTGTGTACAACACTATTTTACATGTCCCACCCTTGTAGACTTATCCTCACATCACCACACTTACTTTCGTGCTTAATGGAGGATAATCCATATCTGGTGGACATGTGCGTGGTTGTATGACACTTCATGGTGCTAACTTCTATGCTTTTTTGAAGCTCTCTTGAGGCCTTTATATTCAGGCACGCCTAGTGTACTCTTGCACCAAGTTATTGAATACATTGTTATTCTGATCATACTCTCTCCATTTTTGGTCTATAGTTGTGCTTTTTTTTGAGTTCTTAGTTCTTGGGTGAATTTTTCCCTTAGGCAAATTCTTACACTAATAGATTAGTTATAATACAGAGATAATTGAAAATAAGCATTTTCAAACTATATTCAAATATAAGAACACACATTTTGATAATTATATGAAATACTACATCATATACATGATATTTGCAAAATATGACATACTATCTACCCATAGGCTAATCATAGGTTTAGGTAAACATAGGTCCACAAATGTCTTGATGAAATGAAATAGAGTATTAACAAAGTGTTTTAAAACTATCATGAAATAGAGGCAATATTTAGCCTCATTATCTACCCCCTGGTAAACTGATTCTTGTCCTCAAGCATGACATTTCCTAGACAGTGACCTAAATTCCCCCACTTCTACCCATCTTTTCCTACTACTCTTAAAGGTAAAATAAAATCCTCATGTTCATTCCCAAACCTCTCTTCTGTTGTCCTCCCATAGCTTGTCAAGCTTTTTAGTATCAATGTCATATAAGGGCCACATGAGCATTGGAGGTTGCATAGTAAGTGGGCACCATAATTTAGGTCTAGCCTATTTTTCTAGCTCTAGATACTTTGGAGCTCGGTGAAGGGCAGCTTCCAAGTTGATGGGACATCTGGCTCTAACTTTTTAAGTGACTTAGGTAATTTGACCCATCTACTCCTAGCACTAGTCATAGCTCTCTGCAAAGAAAAGTAGGTAAAATTCTCATAATCAGCATAAGCTTTGGCTCTAGCAATGAATATCCTATCCCTTACTCCCTTGTTCTTATCCCCATAAGTTAACCTGAAGTAGTCCCTAAGAACTTCCTCTAGTTTTCCACTTTTGGCTCTTAATGGCAGGAGTTTTGTCCTTTCCTTGTCTTTGTAATTATTTAGTTGCCTATCATATTTTGCTTCATTAGAAATCTTGGACATCAAGGCTCTTAAATGTATATCCCCTACATAAAGTAAAGGGTTCCATTGGGTTTCTAAAGGGATAACAAAATTATGCACATATAATTCAGAAAGAAAATTTTGCTACCAAGATGATAAAGTTTGATATAAACCATAAAATTTCTATGCTAATTTAAACTCTGCATTGATATTCTTAAGGGTTAACATGAGTTGGAACAAGATAAATTGTTCTTTTAAATAGAGAGCATAAACTCATGGTGGCAGTCTACAGGCAAGTGCTTGGTCAGCCAATTTGAGTGTATGATCCATCGTTTGTTTTTTATTTGCCAACTGCTCCTTTAAATCTATAATTTTTGCATTGAAAGAAACTATATCTTTCTTCATTCTTTTCCTCTCCTCTTCCCATAAGGTGTTAGCAAAAATATGTTGTCCAAACAACTATAAAAAGAGTTTCTATAGAGTAATGGAACTGTTGTCTTCCTCATGGTTTCTTTTCCTCTTTCTTTTTTCCCTCCATAATTATTCTATAACATCAATAAACCATTTTGATTTATAGGGAACTAGGGCAGTGTTTGGATCAACTTTCCTAGGAACTATTTTATCTCTACAGCTTGAAGTACTTGGTTGGTTTGTTGGGGTATCATTTGGATTTCATTAACCTTAACCCTACATTTCTCGTTAAGGTTTTTAGGAATATTTTCAGCTTTAGGGTGAGGAGGAGAGTGGTTAGGAATAATCTGTATAGTGGATTCCTTAGTAGATGGCTTGGATGAGGGGGATTATTTGGAAATTTGTTCTCTCATTCTAGGACTTCTTCTTATAGGGGTTTCTTCTAATATCACAACTTTCTATCTACATCTTCCTTTTAGTGTCTCTGTAGCAGGAGTAATACTGCAAGACCCTTCTTAGTTCTCTTTTGCCTCACAACTATAGGGTTCGAGTCTTCTTTTACTTGAATAGAGATTTCTTTTCATTTTCTCTTTTTTCAGCTAGAGGTAGGTTTTTGGGTTTTGTAAATAGGTGAAGGCATAGTCTCTTACACATTTTCTTGTATGTTTTCTTGTACATTTCTTTGCACATTTTTAGTTTCAGCCTCTTAAGTGCTCTGTTCAACAGGTTCATTAGTGGGAGCTACATTTTCCTCACTAGGCTATTCATGAAGGGCAACCTAGGGTTGGAAGGTTTTGACTTTGACAAATTCTGCCTATGATAGGGTAGAAACATCCCTAAGTGACCTTTCTATAGGTAATTTAATTAGGGCATGATGGGTAACAAAATTGTCTTTTCCTTTTTGAGTTTCTTCCACACTAATACAAAACATATTATACAAGAAATTGAGGAGATTAACTGGATGACTATGCCATATACAACTCAGTAATTTAAAATGATGTGCATCTAAATAGGAATATTTTCCTTCACATGTAAGGTACCTAATAATGTGCATGGCTAGTTCATTGTAAAGCATAATAAGAGACATTCTCTTACATCCTTGCTTGGTAATGTCCATTTGAGGGTCAGTTGGGATGAAAAATTGAGCTCTGGCTGACCTGGCATCATGAGTGTTGGGATAATGTTCTCCTATCGCTAGTAACCTTGTAACTTTTTCTATACATTCCTCTATAGGAACCATTGTTAAGTCCCATATAGAAGCTTCCCCTTCATCAAATGTCCTTGTGAATTATGTGGCTACTTCTTCATCATATACAATCAAACTTAAAAGGTACCCTAACCATCCACATGCATTAAACCTTCTCACAACTTCTACATCTAAGAGAAAAAGGTATGCTCTACTGGTTCTCTCCTTTGTAATTGTCCACCCATTTTTTAACACTTCATTGTCTACACTGCCTCACTATTTCTCCCTTACAAATTTAGGCTTCAATTGTTGTTTTATAGACAATTTTAGATTTCATTTGATAGATAACTAATGCCATAATGATTCATTATGAGCAATAAAATGGCTTTAATGAGGGTAAATCATGGAAGTGTGTGAAAATTGTCTAAAAGTAGGGTTCATATCATTTAAAATTTAAACAAAAGTCACATCAGAGCCTGGCAATAGAATGATTCAAAAATAAGGGGTACAATACTTAGCCACTTGTGTACTTAACGAAATTTGAAGATTTGGAAAAAAATATTTATGAATAAATGCATTCATTGAGTTTTAGTGACCTTTCTTGCCCCCTAGAAATAAGAACAAGTGTCTACACTTGTTAGACTTAGTATGGGGATAGAAAATTGACATAATGCTACCATCATATAAAGAATACAATATTAAATATAATTAACAAAATTTGTGGACTATAAATGAATTATTATTTGAAAACCTTATATCTATTAAATGATCATCACACATACCAAAAAGCTGGTGGAAGTGATATCAATGACAATATTCATCAGCATCTCATAGGGTTTATTGAAAATATGAGAAATTGATGAAATGGAAAGTGGGTGGATGGGTGGAAGGTAAAGAGATGAGATGGAATGAAAAAGTGAATGAAAAAGTGAACTTTATGTGGACATAAAGTCTTTATTGTGAGCATGCACAAAGAAATTAATGTTGAAGAGCAGCAAGCAGAAGGTTGACACCTTTGGTTGTGGGAAGAGTTACCTTGTTTATATTTGAATTTTGCCACTAGAACTACTATAGGAAGTCCTCTTTTGTTTGGGGCCATTTATATAACTTGAGTTTGTGACCATTGACTAATAATTTTAAAGTTATGGGATCAATGGTAGTTAATTGAATAGCTCCATTACTAAACACGTGGCTAATTTCATATGGACCTAGCCATCTTGTCTGTAGGTTGCCTAGCATGTCCTTAAATCTAGAATCATATAGTAGTGCCCAGTCACCAACTTGAAATTGTTTACTAATAATATGAGAGTCATGCCATTGTTTCCTTTGTTTTTGTATAATTTCAGTGTGTTTCAAAGTAGTTTTTCACATTTCATCTAGAGAGTTAAGATCTAGAAGACATTCTCTTTGTGCTATAGGAAGTTCAATTTCTAGCTCAGTTGTGGTTCTCAAATTTTCATATTCAAATTCAATGGGGACCATTACTACCTTTCCACATAGGAGATCAAATGGTGTGAATCCTGTAGTAGTCTTCCACATTGTTCTGTAAGCCCAAATAGCTTCTTGTAATCTACTGGTCCAATCTCTACAATGTAGATGAACTATTTTTGTTAGGATTTTCTCCAACTCATGGTTTGTGACCTCTGCTTGTCCATTAGCTTGAGGGTGATAAGGACTAGATTTTTGGTGCTTGATGTTATACTATTTCATCAACTCTAAGATTAGATTAGAGGTAAATTGTGCGCCTTGGTTACTGACTAGCTCTTTGGGTACACCTTAGTGGGTAAAAATTTCTTCATACATAAATTCTATAACTTTTTCATCACGAGCATGCTACATGGCTTTGATTTCAATCCATTTTGTGAGGTAATCAGTGCACATAAGAATATAGGATTACCCATTAGATGGAGGATCAATTAGACCAATGAAGCCCATGCACCATTTTTCAAATGGTGTTAACGCCATCTGAGGGTTAAGAGGCATTTCATCTATTTTTTTTGGTTGGCCCCTCCTTTGACACTTATCATACTTCCGTGTATAGTTGGTGTTTGGTGATGCAACGTGATCCCCTGCCCATAGGTGGTTAATTATGTGGTGTTCCATGTTCACTAATAGTCATGGCTTTTGGTGCAATGGAAAATGGGCCCTAGAATTGGTATCAAAACCTGGTTTTGGCCTAGTCATGGGTTCAAATCTCCGCGGTGCCTTCTTGACCCGCGTAAGCACCTGGTATGTGCGTCGAGGGGGATATTTTTGGGTGATGCAACGCGCTCCCCTGCCCATAGGTGGTTAATTATGTGGTTTTCCATGTTCACTAATAGTCATGGCTTTTGGTGCAACAGCAAATGGGCCCTGCAGTTGGTTGCATCTTTGTAAAGTGTAGGCCAATAATAACTAGTTGTCAAGATTTTCAAGGCTATTCATTTTGATAAAAAGTGTCCTTCACATGGTTCATTATGACATGCATGTAGAATATCATATGTCTCATCCTCTCTCACACATCTTCTCATAACTTGATCAAGTCCAATGTAAAACAAGAGATTATTTATCCAAGAGAAATGAAAACATTTCTCTACAAGTAACTTCTTTTCCTTGTAAGAAAAATCTTCTAGTATTTTATTAATTGCAATGTAGTTAGAAATGTCTTCATACCATGGAGTTTGAACAAAAATATGAAATAAATGCTCATATACAAATGCATCATGATAGATTCTTGATAAATAGTCAGGTACAACATTGGCTTTTCTAGGCTTATCAACAATAGTATATCAAATTCTTGCAACAACAATAACCATCTTGCTAATCTACTAGTTATAGCAGGTTTGTTCATGAGATATTTAATTGATGCATGATTAGTTTGAACAAATATGGAATAGCCAATTATGTAATGCCAAAATTTTTTGAGGGCATAAACTATTGCTAGCAATTCTTTTTCTGTCACTGTGTAGTTTAATCCTAGTCCATGAAGGCTTTACTAATATAATAGATTGCATTTTCAAGATTTTGGGATTGTTGTGCTAGGATTGCACATATGGAATAATTAGAGGCATCTGTATATATATGAAAAGGTAAATTCCAATCAGGGCCTTGTAAAACTAAGGCTGTAATTAGAAATTTCTAAAGTTGTAAGAAGGCTTCATCACATTTAGATGTCCAACTAAATTTAGCTTCTTTTGTGAGTAACTTATACAAGGGACTAGCTATTTTGCTGAAATCTCTTATAAACATCTGTAATATCTAGTATGACCTAGAAACAAACTTACATCTTTTGATTTTTTAGTTATTGGCAATGTTTGAATTACCTCTATCTTAGCTGGATCCACTTGTATTCCTACAACTGATATGAAATGACCAAGTACCACGCCTTCCTACATGAGAATGAAACACTTTTCACTACTAAGTGCCAAATTATTTTATTGACACCTTACCAAAACCTTTTCAATATTCACCATTGCTTCCTCAAAAATGACTCCAAATGTTGTGATATCATCCATATATATTTCCATAAAATCATGGGATATATCAGCAAAGATGCTAATAACTACTCATTGGAATGTTGCAGGAGCATTACATAGACCAAATGGTAAAATAAAGTATGAAAATGTACCCCATTGGCATATAAATGTGGTTTTCTCTTGATCTTCAAGAGCAATATTGATTTGGTTATAAACACTATACCCATCTAGAAAAGAGAAATATTTCTTTCTAGCTAGAGTGTCTAGAACTTGGTCTATAAATGGTAAAGGAAAGTGATCCTTTTTGGTGTCCTTGTTCAGTTCTCCATAATATACATAAATTATCCATTTGACACCCATCTACTATTAGATATAGGATAAATAAAACCAGCATCAAGCAATTTTTACAATTTAGTTTTAACTATCTTTGTAAGGCTTGGATTTATCCTTCTCTAGGGTTGACAGAGCAATAGACAACCTTCATTGATGTATATCCTATGGGTTCATAATATAAAACTCAACCCTTTAATATCACTATAGTCCCATGCAAAGGCCTTTTCATGCCTTTGAAGCAACTCTTTTAACTATTCCATCTATGTGGGTGTTAATTTGGGATTAACATTGAGATTATGACCTTTAGTCAGTTCAATAGTAGTGGTGGACTCTATCATAGCAACTTTAGATATTCAAATTGCTTCTAATTAAAATGATAAGAGTGGATGAAGAAAGTTAGGTTCTTTGAGAAAAGGACAATTCTTATCACATTCTTCATATGTGATTAATTCCAACACAGAACTTTCAGATACATCTTTTTCTACTACACAACTATTATTAAGGATACTCTAAAGTACTGAATCTTCCTCTTGTAGTTTTAGAAAAGATTTTCTATGGAACATCATGAGATGTACTATAGAATTTAACACTTCTTCTTCATCCCCTAAATCTAGCCAAACAGATGTGCTCAAATCTGGTAATGGTTGTGTTGGAGGATATAAATCAAATTTCTTTGTTGCTTGGCCATTTGATATGGTCATATTTCCTGATCTAAAAATTATATTTGCATTTGATGTGGCTAACCATGGTCAACCTAGGATGACAAGGTAACCAGATAGATTAACTTTTGATGATAAAATCATGAAATCTATAGGATATTCTAGAGAATCTAAGGTTACAACTATGTTTTCTATCATCCCATCAAGGTTGAAAGTAGAACTATCTGCAAGTTGCAGAATTGTTGGGGTAGCCCTTAGTCCTTCTATTTTCAACTTCTTCATAGTGTCCTTGGTCATGAAATTTATAGTAGCTCCAAAATCTATTAAAGCATTTTTAACAAATTGACCATTTATATTGACATTCACTACTGGACTTCTTGGATAAGAATATTTTGGTGTGATCAATTTTCCTAACATGATGTCAGCCAATTGTCCCACAACATGGACTATCATGGCATCCTTTTTCTTCCTTTTAGGCTTCTTTAGGAAAGCATCTACAATGGATTTTCCATAAACTAGAACATCCTTAATGGCTTGGAACAAGGGTATTTGGACATGTATGTTTTTCAACTGATCAACAATATCAAAAGGTTGTTCCTCTACTTGTATAGGTTTTCTTTGTATAAAATTTTATGAAAAATGAGGTTCCACTACTAATTAAGCTTGGGATGACATGGTAACATTGGTTGGGTCAACTATTTCAGCAACTGAGGGTTCTGATGTTGTAGGAGGGTGTAGTATTTTAGTTATAAGAGGCAATTTAGGCACTAGTAAAGTTGTACCAGATCTCAAATGTATATTTGCAACACCCAAAGCATAAGAAGAATACTATTGATCATCAACACTATACATGGGTTGCTATGGTTGTTGGCTATTTGGGTTTGGCTAAGGTTATGTAGGTAACTATGTCTGCTTTTGAGTTCCAAGATTTTTAGGTGGTGGCATTAGAGCAAGTTGTTGAAATGGAGGTGGTAATTGTGGAGTACCAATGTTTTGGTTAGGCCACTATTGAGATCCATTCCATTGGTTCATAGACTGCCAATTCCCTTGGGGTGGTTGCCATTGGTTCTACTGGTTTTGCTAGTAGTTTTGTTAGTTCTACCATTGGTTACTCTACTAGTTAGGCCAAGGTGGTTGGGAATTCTGAGACCATTGGGATTGTTGTGGGTTATTTTTCCTAGCATTGTTCCAATTAGGTTTATATTGTGGAGGACCTTGGGGATTATGGTTTTGCCATTGATTACCATATGAATTAAAATTTTGCAAAAGGTCCTGAGGTATACTTTCACATTGGACCCATGGTTGGCATTAAGCAACAAAAAATACTTTCTCATCATCTCCATCTATCTTGATGTACTTAGTTGGAATACGTTGGTTCTCCATGCCTATGACAAATTTGCATTGGCAATCCTTCTTTCTCTTTTGACAATGAGGGTAGTATTCAGCTAGTTGTAACTCAACTTTTGCATACTTCTTCTTTGTAATCATTTTTTCTATATGTGTAGCGACATCATTAATGATGTCTTTTTTGGAATTTACCAATAGGTAGATATCTCAAGCTTTGAAATACCTTGACCAACTCCTTTAGTGACTGTGGAATGAGGTCATCAACCTTTCTTCATGGTTGATCTTGAATAGTTCTAATAGATCTTCTTGAGGTCTTCCTAGGAAGCTTGATATATATCACTACCAGCCATCAGGTCTAGTGCTTCTAGATAGTTATCATTCACACCTCTTAGAAAGACTAGCTTTTGTGAATCCTCAGATAGCACATGCTGAGGGCTCTTTTGTAGTGTATATAAGAATCATGAAACATAGCCTTCCAATGTTTCTTACTCCTTTTGAGATATCCTAAAGATATCATCTCCTCTTGAACCAGATTCTTTGCAATACTCTTTGTACTTATCCAAAAATAGAGTTTGCATTTCATCCCAACTTCCTGTTGCATTGGCTCTTAAGCCCATGAACCATTATAGAGCTGATTCTTTCAATGTTACTGGAAACAATTTAAGCTTATGGGCATTGGTGTTGTAGTAAAAAATATGACAAAGTATGTCAAACTCAAACAAGAAAGTATCAGGGTCTTTAGTTGTAAGGCCATAGAACTTTTGAAGGGCAGTTGCAGGTATATTCTTGAGATTATTAGTATTTATAAGGCTTAGGAGAGGAAATGGAAAAGTAGGTTGTTCCATGACTAGAGGTATTAGATTAAGAGGTTACTACTAAAAAGGGACATTGTGTACTAGATGATTAACAACTAGTGGATTCAGAGCAGTGTTATCAAGAAAACTAGCCAAAACTTTGGTAGAAAGTTGAAGACCACTTGTATTTATTCATTTAGCTCTTAATAATGATTCTATGGAAAAAAAGGGCTTGCATCTTCAAAAGGCAACTCAACTTCTTCTTCTTCAATTTCTTTATTCAAATTAACAAACTCGTATGGAAGAAATCTGTTGTATACATCTTGTTGTCTTCCTCTTCGATGTATGCAATTAAACTTTTCACACTAGTGAAAGAAACTTCAAAACTACAAATTTATATTAAAAAAAACTTTATCTAAGAACTATGACTCAAAAATGCTTCTAGCTTGATACCATCCCTAGCAATGGTGCCAAAAAAGGTTCGCCTCACAATAGGTGTATCATAGTCATGCTCTAGGCCATGCTTAGGAATAATATATTCAAACTAAGGACTATTTTTCCCACTATGAGGTTCATTTGATCTTTTCAACCTAGGGACATATACTTGAAATGGTCAATGTAGTATGTGCACTAGGTCTCTTAATGAGTCACTAAGCTTATGCTATAGGAAAGAAAAATTGAAGGAAAAGAACTTACACTATTGTTGTAGGAAACTAACACATTTAACTCTATAAATACTAGAAATACAATGAAAGGCTAACAAATATTCCAACTTAATTCATCCACTATAACTATTCTCACATATGTTGCAAGAAAATTCATGAAGTGTGATGCTACAGGAAGGAACTTACAACTTCTACTTACAATGCTAAAAATGCTTGGGAAATAAATCTATACTATCCTAATGTAAACCACCTTCCAAGTGGGCCCTTTTGGTTAGCTTCAATTAAACTACTAACATAGGATAGATGCCAATGACTATTTCATTACATTTCAAAAATTCATTACATAAAATATAGAACTGTAAAAACACGACTCATTGTAAAAGTTAACAGTTTGTTCTCATAAACTCTTTCTTCTAACTAAACTAACACACTTGGTCCAATTCCGATATATAGGAGATTGACAATTATTCCCCTAGCTATAAATCTGTAGGAGAGAAAGAAGGAACATAACAACTCAAGGTAGCAAGAAGAGATAATGGCTTAAGGTGGGGATAATAAAGTCTAAACATTTTCTCGTCATAGGAATAAATGTAGAGAATGTAGTAAGTCTTGATAGTTCCTCCATACTCACAACCATGTCTTTTGGAACCATTATGACTTTCCTCCACCATGGCTACACCTCAACATTATTTTCTCCTTGAATGTTATTTGTACTCATCTTTGAATTCTTCTAATCATATTTTTTCTTCATTGCTAACAGGTTAGTTATAATATAGAGATAATATTAAATAAGCATTTTCAAATTAATTTCAAATATAAGAACACAAATTTTGATAATTATATGAAATACTACATCATATATATGATATTGGAAAAAGATGACATGCTATCTACCCATAGGTTAATCATAGGTTTAGGTAAACATAGGTCCACAAATGTCTTGATGAAATGAAATAGAGTATTAACAAAGTGTTTAAAAACTATCATGAAATAGAGGTAATATTAGCCTCATCACCTGGTGTTGTAGTCCCAATTGTAGTTATGACCACGGTTATTTCCTCTTACTGGATGATTTCATGTCCACATAGGCTTTGATTTGAACTCAAAAGCTCTATGTCCATTATTTTTGCAATTGTAGTATGACCTTCAAATTTTGGTGTTCTGATAGTCCTAGTCCTATAGTTGTCTGCTTGATGTCCTTGGTTTTTCACTTATGACAATAACTTGTATTCCTAGGCTTGTCATGCTAATAGGTATTCTTGATCCTACACACATTAGAGGTATGTCACTTTTTACCATACAAATGACAAGTAGGTTTATTTTTCTTACCTTTGTTACTCCTTTCTTTTGTAGTCTTGGATGATTCTCAATTTTTAGTGTTGATGTAACCTAGTCCTGAAGTATCATTACTATCCCTTGGTGATTTTAGTAGTTTCTCAAAGTACTTGATGACCTCATTAGGTTTGTTGAATCTCTCTATAATCTCCTTCTCTCTTTTCAGGTCATTTTATAGTTTTTCATTTTGCATCTTCAATATAGAGATCTCAATGTCTTTGACATTCAATTCATGATGTTCATTCATCATCTAACTTAGGGTGTCTACCTACATGTTTGAAATTCTTGATAGCTCAATTGAATTTTCTTCTATTTTGTTGGCAAGGTTTATCTTGTCTTCTTCTAGCATAGCCTTGTCTTCAATGGCTCTTTTCTTCTGTTTAGTCACTTCACAAAGCATCATGGCTTGTGATTGGTGTTCAAGCTTGAGTGTTTTGATTTCTTCTGCTTGAGCTCTATTCTTCTCCATTAGGTCTACTATTGCTACATCAAATTCTTTGGAATCTCCATTTGAAAATAGGTTTGAGGTGTCAATCTCCTTGTACTGTGTTTCATTCTTAGCTATGGCAATCTCTCTTATTCTCTTTAAAGATTTTCTCAGTTCTCCTCTAGCTTCTTCCAAAGCATGTAAAGCAAGTTTTATGTCAAATTGCTTGATTCTTTATGATCTTCCCAAGTTTTTAGACTTCTATTTCTAGATGTTTTCTCCAAGATATAAGGCTCCTCCATGTGAGAACCATGCTCTGATACCAATTATTGGAATTAACAGGTGGAAAGATTTACTTCTAAGAGGGGGTGGGAGTGAATCAAAAGTAACTAACTTTAACCTTTTCAATCCTTTTAACTAAAACTATTTACATGCATCTAGTTCATTTAATAGAAATGAAAGTAAAAGACATGCATGAAATTAGATAACACACAAATTTGGTAGCCCAGAAACCCTCCAAAATGAGAAGGTAAAACTGGGTTGGGGATGACACCCACAAAATATCACTGCAGTAATGTGTAACTATTCAAGGTTACAATGTTTGACCACTTCCAATGGTTTTCCTTGTGAAAGGCATATCCTATTAAAGACTTTACACCCTATTAAAAGTGACCTAGTTAAAGGATTTAACTTGTTAGGAATAAGGTGTCTCAACCTTGTATAATTCCTATTCTTATTATTTATTTTATAAAATGTATTTTTGCAAATAATATGTAAATGTGAGTGTACATGTCTAGTTGGCATGTTGATCACTTACATGTGTCGGTATCTTGAAGTGTGTGAAGGAGATCATGGCTGAAATGGTTATGACAGATTGCTATGATGCGTAACAGCTATTTAAGGAATGAGCTATGACAGGTGCAAGAGCATCTTATAATGTGAGGCCTATTTGGGCGCCCAAGAATGAGTGGTTGGTGTGTTTAAGAGAATATGCCAAAAATAGGTTGGTATGATGGATTCCCTTACACTTCTCTTGTGACCGCTATTTTTGGTGGATTCTATGACAAGTTGTCATTGTCTATTCAAGGGATGGATGCCCTTTTCTTGGTATTGGATGTACATGTGACATTGTGCATGTTTCTTGGTGGTTGAGCCATGACAAATTCCCAACTCCATTATGGGCATTTTGTTGGGTCTTAAGATGTTCATAAAATGGGTATTGCATGTTGTAATGCGATAGTGTGATAGATGAAAGTTTGCAGGTAGAGAGGTGTTGTTGGAGTCTTCTATTGTTGCTATTAAACTTGCATTGCAAGTGTATTGTAATCTTGTGTTGAAGATAATACATTGTGCAGGTTCTGGAGGGGTGAGGTTGTTTTACCAAAAAGTTTTTCCCCACCGGAAAATCTTTGTGTTATGTGTTCTTTCTCTATCTAATTTTTGTATGCATGGTTGGCTGAAATAATGTTTTTTACATGATACTGAATCTATAAGTGTAGAAGATTTTAAAAGGATTTGCACCATACTTTCCTTATGAGATTGGTGTAGGAAGCTATTTCCGCACCTGAGTTTCCTTACAAGTGTTATTAGAGCTTGATCAAATTTTGATCATAGTTGTTGGGTAGGGTTTTTTGAGCTAATCTCAAGTTGAGTGGGAGTCTTGTACAGAGTATCCAAAATCTTATTTGAAGATTGAGATGGCAAGTTCATCATATGGAAGAATGGAGGTGGAGAAATTTAATGGCACTAATTTTGAGTTGTGGAAACTTAAGATGGAAGACATGTTGGAAGATCGTGACATATGGGAAGTGACTACAAGTGCTACAAGACCAATAACTATAACTCAGGTAGATTGGGATATCAAAGAACATAAAGCTAAGGGTCTCATAAGACTCTATTTAACCGATGCAGTCCTTCTGAATGTTTTAGATGAGAAAACAACATATAGTTTGTGGGAAAGACTTGGGGCTGTGTATCAAGCCAAATCTCTGGTGAACAAGTTGTTCTTGAGGAAGAAGTTGTATTCTCTATGAATGGAGGAAGGTGGATCCCTAATGGATCATTTAAATGTATTTAATCTGCTGGCTACACAGTTGACATCAGCTAGTGTCAAGTTAGATGAGGAGGATCATTTCTACACACTTTTGTGTTCTTTACCAAATTCATGGGACCATCTTGTGATGGCTCTCGAAAGCACATTAGTCACCTTCAAAATGGATAATGTGGTGTCTTTGTTGCTATCAGAGGAGATGCAGAGAAACGCTTCCATTTCAAAAAAAGAAGCCCTTGCTATTCATGGGAGATCCACAAAAAGAGGAAAGAAAAATGATAATAAGTCTGACAATAAGGGTAGATCCAAATCTCGTGGGAAGTCAAAGAATTCCAATAATTCCAAGGCAAAATGTTGGAACTGTGATAAGACTAGGCATTTTCGTAAAGACTATAAAGAGCCTAACAAGAAGAAGAAAGCCTCAGATTCTGGTTTTGAAAAATCTCAAGAAGATGGTGATGCATTCATCATAGCTTTCATAGCCCATGCATCTGATGATGTGTGGTTGGTTGACTCAGGTGCATCTTTTCACATGACCTCTCATCAAAACTGGTTCTCAAGATATGAAGAGTTTGATGATGGAAAGGTGTACTTGGGTGATGATTCTCACCTGAAGATAGTTGGATGCGGAAGGGTCACTATCAAATTTATTGATGGATGAGTAAAGGGAATCAATGGAGTTATGCACATTCCAGGTTTGGCACAAAACCTATTATCTGTAAGTATGTTGAACGATGTAGGTGTGCAAGTTGTTTTTTTGAAAGAAGGATGTAAGATGATTAGAGGATCGATGGTGCTTGCTAAGGGTACTAGGAGAGGTACTTTGTTTCAGCTAGATGCATGTATTCCTCTATGTAATAGTTCTTCATCCTCACCATCTGAATGAGAAGTGAAGAATTTTGTGGTTATTGGTTTTGATGGCAATGCAAACACTTTGGAAGGAAAGCTTCCTGCAAAAAAGACAATGTTGTGGCATATGAGACTTGGCCACATTGGTGAGAAGGGTCTCAGAACCCTGAAAAAGAAAAATCTCATTGAGGGGTTAAATGATTGCAATCTCGAGTTCGACTTCTATGAACACTGTGTATATGGTAAACAAAACCGTGTTCAGTTTTACTCTAGTTCTCACAACTCTTCTGATGTTTTGGTTCTTATTCATTTTGATGTATTTGGTCTTGTAAAAGTTCCTTCGATCTCCAAGTCTATATTTTTTGTATCTTTCATAGATGATTATAGTAGAAGGACATGGATTTATTTCTGTAAAAGTAATACATAAGTCTTTAGTCAATTCAAGGAATTTAAAGTCCTTAAAGAGAATCAGACTAGTAAGAAAATTAAGTGTATGAGAACTGACAATGGTGGTGAGTTTTGCTCAGCAGAGTTTGAATAGTTCTATAAAGAACAAGGTATCCAGAGGCATAAGAAAACTCCTTATACCCTGGAGCAAAATGGAGTTGCAGAGAGAATTAATAGGACACTGATGGAGAAGGCTAGGAGTATGCTTAGTGGAGCTAGTTTAGAACAAAGGTTTTGGACCGAAGCTATGGCCACTACATGCTATCTGGTTAATAGATCTCCTACATCAACCCTTGTTGGTAAGACACCCATGGAGGTGTGGTCTGGTAAGAAGCCTTCAATTAGACATCTTCATGTTTTTTGTTGTGAAGCTTATGCATATGTTCCAAAGGAGAAAAGATCTAAGTTGGAAAACAAAGCTGTTAAATGTATTTTCATTGGGTATAGTGCTGGTGTGAAAGGATACAAGCTTTGGGATCCTGTGACTAGTAAGGTGTTGTATAGCAGAAATGTTATTTTTAGAGAGATAACATCTTCTCCTATTGTGCTACAACCAAATGAAAAAGAAAAGAAAAAAGATGTTGTTTAGTTACCTCCTACCCCTAAGAAGACTGAACAGAGAGACCATGTTGGGTCTAATGATGAGGAGAGCTCTAGTAGCTTTGATAGTTCAGAAGAAGAGGAAGACCAACCTCAACCTCAACCCTTGAGGTGATCCACGAGAGAAAGAAAGAAACCAAAAAGGTTTGGTTATTCCATGTTAGATTCTAGTTGTGCTTTTGCTTTGATTACTAACACTGATGAGCCTAGATTTGTGAAAGAGGCTTTGGGCATGGAAGATGTAGGTTCCTAGATTGAGGCTATGGATGACGAGATGGCTTCATTAGAGAAAAACAAAACATGGGACCTTGTAACTTTGCCTAAATGGAGAAAACTTGTTGGCTATAAATGGGTATTCAAGAAGGAATTCTGTGCAGATGGCAATGTTGAAAGGTACAAAGCTACATTGGTTGCAAAGGGGTATTCATAGGTAGAGGGAATAGATTATGGTGAAATATTCTCTCCTATTGTAAAGTTGACATCCATTAGATTTGTGTTATCTCTTGCTGCATCATATGATTTAGAGATAGAACAGATGAATGTGAAGACAACTTTCCTTCATGGTGATTTGGAGGAAGAGATTTATATGTCATAGCTTGAGCACTACATTGTTAAAGGTAAAGAATCCTTTGTTTGTAGATTGAAGAAATCTCTATATGGTTTGAAGCAATCTCCTCGGATGTGTTACCTTAATTTTGATGCCTTTGTGTTGTCAATTAGATTTGTAAGATCAAAATCAGATCATTGTGTTTATTTGAGAGTTGAAAATGATCGCCTTCTTATTGTTGCATTATATGTTGATGATATGTTGTTGTTTGGGAATGGTAAGGGTATGATTTTTGATTTTAAATCTTAGTTGTCAGCACAGTTTGAGATGAAAGATCTTGGGGCAGCTAGGTACATCTTGGGTATGGAAATCAGTAGAGACAGGTCTAACAGAAAACTTTGGTTGAGTCAGAGTAAGTATGTGAAATCTGTGTTGCACAGGTTCAACATGGCAGATTGTAGACCACTATGTGTTCCTATCTCTATGGGAACAAAGTTATCTGTAGATGATTGTCCAAAATCTCCTAGTGAGGTGGAGGACATGAGTAGAGTACCTTATGCTAGTGTAGTTGGCAGTCTTATGTGTGCTATGGTTTGTACTAGACCAGACATTGCCCAAGGAGTGGGAGTCCTAAGTCGGTTTATAGCTAATCCTGGATGGATACAATGGGATGCAGTTAAGCGAGTATTTAGATATTTGAGGGGTATATCAGATTACTCCATATGTTATCATGGTAACTCTTCTAGATCTCTGCATTCAGTTTGTATTCATGGGTTTGTGGATTTAGATTGGGTAGGTGATATTGATCACAGGAGATCCACCAGTGGTTATGTGTTCACTATGTTTGGTGGTGCCATCAGTTGGATGAGTAAGCGACAACCTGTGGTTGCTTTGTCCACTATAGAAGCTGAGTACATGGCTGGTACTCATACTTGTAAGGAAGCCATTTGGCTTAAGAGATTGTGTTCTAATGTTGGTGTTGATGCAGAATAGATTACTATTTGGTGTGACAGTCAGAGTGCTATTTGCCTTGCGAAGAATCCAACTTTCCATGCTAGAACAAAGCACATTAATGTGCAGTTTCACTTTGTGAGAGATATGGTGGAAGATGGAAAGGTAAATTTGGAGAAGGTAGATACTGTGATTAATGTTGCAGATGCATTAATGAAACCAGTGGGCACTGAGAAGTTTAGATAGTGTTCGGAGTCTATGGGCCTTTCGGCCTATAGCAGTTAGTTCTTGTTATGTTCCTGATTGCTCTTACAAGGTGTTCGACAAGTGGGAGAATGTTAGGAATAAGGTGTCTCAACCTTGTATAATTACTATTATTATTATTATTTTTCTTTTAAAATGTATTTTTGAAAATAATATGTAAATGTGAGTGTACATGTCTAGTTGGCATGTTGATCACTTACATGTGTCGGTATCTTGAAGTGTGTGAAGGAGATCATGGTTGAAATGGTTATGACGGATTCCTATGACGCGTAAGAGCTATTTAAGGAATGAGCTATGATAGGTATAAGAGCATCTTATGAAATGAGGCCTATTTGGGTGCCCAAGAATGAGTGGTTTGTGTGTGTAAGAGAATACGCCAAAAATACGTTGGTATGATGGATTCCCTTACATTTCTCTTGTGACCACTATTTTTGGCAGATTCTATGACAAGCTGTCATTGTCTATTGAAGGGAATGATGCCCTTTTCTTGATATTGGATGTACATGTGGCATTGTGCATGTTTCTTGGTGGTTGAGCCATGAAAAATGCCCAACTCCATTATGGGCATTTTCTTGGGTCTTAAGATGTTCATAAAGTGGGTATTGGATGTTGTAATGCAATAGTGTGATAGATGAAAGTTTGCACGTACGAAGGTGCTGTTGGAGTCTTCTATTGTTGCTATTGAACTTGCATTGCAAGTGTATTGTAATCTTGTGTTGAAGATAATACATTGTGCAGGTTTTGGAGGGGTGGGGTTGTTTTACTGAAAGGTTTTTCCCCACTGGCAAATCTTTGTGTTATGTGTTCTTTCTCTATCTAATTTTTGTATGCATGGTTAGCTGCAATAATGTTGTTTACATGATATTGAATCTCTAAGTGTAGAAGATTTTAAAAGTATTTGCACCATACTTTCCTTATAAGATTAGTGTAGGAAGTTATTTCCACACTTGAGTTTCCTTACATAACTACCCTACTAAAAGTAGGCCTAGTTAAAGGAATTTAGTACATTCACTTGGAGTGCCACCCTATTAAAGGATTTACAAATGGATACTAGGTCAACCTAAGTCCATAGGATTTCCATATCTAATATAATTGCTAGAGAGTATTAGAAAGTCTTTGACCTAATAGCTTTGCAATTCTTAATTGTTGATTCCAGATCCTTGTTCTGCTATGCCACTCTTTAAGGTTCTAATACTCTATTCTTCAACAACTGGATTCTGCTATGCTACTCTAATCTTCTCTAAGTCTTTTCACCCTTCTGCACTTTGCAATAATTCACCCATACACTTCTCCCTTAGGCATCCTCTCTCTTGCATAATGGGGCTTTGTCCTCCTTTTAAATATTTTGAAGACTTAGGTTTAGGTATGAATCTACGATCAATATTAAATCTTCATTTCCTACTTATTTCTTTCTCTTTTCCTATTGGTTGCATGCCTTCTCCATTTTTATTATTGGCTACATACTGATTACATAGGTAATGCAAAAGATTCAATCTTATCTTCAAGATTCTTTGAGGTTCATCCCATGTTGGCTTTAAAAATGATTTAAATTTAAGTTTGTGCCTTCACAAACTCATATGTTGATTCTGTGTTACTCGACACATACTAGTTGTTGATGCTTGACACATATAGGAAAGTTGGCTCGCTCAGCTCCTATAGAAATTTTTCCTTTCTCAACACTTATAGAAATACTATTTCAATCAACAGCTATACTCTGCTCGATGTCTATACTTCACTTGCAACTTGAAGTTTTCTTGGCACTTGAAGATTTCTTAGCACCTGAAGTTCACTCGGTACCTATTGAATTCTCTAGCTTGGCATACATTATAGCTCAACTTCTATATTATACTCAGCATCATCTTGAGAATTGGTTAAGTGTGTTGATACTCAAATGTCAAAACCAATTTGAAACTAACACTCTACATCCATCTTACCATTGAGTAATGACACATTTTCAAGACTCTTTCCTCCAAATTCCTTGAGGGATTTGAGGAATGGTTATTGTTCAACAAGTGGAGGATTAGGTTTAGGTATTTCATCCTCTAGTCTCACCTTCTATTTACCCTTGTTGAAGTCTTCATCTTCTTTTGCTTGGGTTGCATCGACCATCTCCTTTAGCTTATCTTTCATCTCTTCTATGGCCTCATCAAGAAGCCTAGTTTTATCCTCTATGAGCTTCTTTTGATCATCTACCTCCTTTTCTAGCTCTACATTGGTAACCATCTTTGAAGATCCACTTGATTTAGTGGAATACAACATACCACCACAAGCCACAATCTTATGGCTTTGATACCACTTTGATGGAGCTTCTTCACTCTAGAGATTTATTTCTCTACAAAGGCTACTCCTAGCCTACCTAAGGTTACTATTCCAACCCCAACCTAGAGGACTCCTTCAAAATTTGATTTCACCAAGAAACTCTCCAATCCATTCAAGTTTCCATCCTTTGATTCAAAGTCACCAACTATGTAACTTTTCGCACAATATGCCAAAATCTTCCCCAAGTGCCACTAGTAGGTCAAAACTAAGTTTTGGCTACCCTGATGAGTTTCTTGACACATTTCCTACCATTTTACATCATCTTAATAATTTTCTCACACCCACAAGCCTATCTTGCCTTGCTTTCCCTTGTAGCCCTAAGAGCCCATATTAGCCCTCCTAGAAACAATGAATCCTTATTAACTCATAAAAAATCTTAATAAGGTATGTCGATGTATTCAAGAATTTGATTCCTAATGACCTGGTCTTCAATATTTTCTAGTTCTTAGGCACCTATGGTGTCTGTATAGTATGGCTGTAGAAAACCCCTATTTTAGGGGTTTTAAAGGAAATGACAATGAAACCTTCAAAAATTACTCCAAACTCTACATCAAACCTTCTCCTCTAAGTTATCAAACCCTATTATCCTACTTCATCATTTCCTAAGAAATATTGGCATGTTTCAATCTTTTGTTCCCACAAAAACTCCACTACAAGCTTTCATTTTACCTTTCCAAGCCTTGCTTGCATTCATAAGGCTCACTTGTAAAATTAGTTACTTGACATCAAAAAACCTGAAAAAATTACTTACATAGTGTATAGGGGCTATTTCTTTATTTCCAAAGGCCATGGTGTTTTGGGCGTAGAAGTTGAAACCATAGCCATTTTAGTACTAGTTATCCAAAACTGGACAACAGAAATGCAAATCTTAACTAATTTTGTGAACCCTATCATATGAGTGATCAAGACCAAAAAAACTACAAAAAAAGTTAATACACGAATCTAAAATAATATTCCATTCAAAGAAGTAACCTATTCAATCAAGTTTCCTTGCTTCATTCCCAAAACTTCATTACCTATAAAGCAGAACTCTCCTTTGGAATGTGTTGTTCATACAACTAAGTGCCCAACCCCTAGAACTAAGCTGGAAGGTGTCATTATAGGATATCCTAATCATCTTTTCCTTTGGTTCAAGCCATTACTACCCATGTTTCTCTTTCTTCCAAATTGTGCAAAAATTTCCATTGCAATTTTGCAAAAACTGTAAAGTTGTCAATGAGCAACTTTTTGACAACTTTTGGAATTTCACAAACTAGGCCTCCCAACTTGACCAGTTTGTTTTCAAACCTCATATAATTAACCTAAAAAATTCAAGGACCACTTTTAAATGATTCTTGCCCCTTTTAGGCTTTCTTCCACATTTTTCCTTATTGAGAAATTTTTTCCAATCAAGAGCTAGTTGTCAAAATTTGACTCACACTCCACACTTACCTAACCACACTTCCTAAACCTATCTTGTGACTTTATATTTAGTCCTTATTTCCTAAATTTTTTTCTTAAAACATTTACAAACCAAAAATGAGTTAGGGTTTCACATCTACCCCTAGGTGCTCTTGCACCATTGGTCCTCTTAACCTAGCCTTGGCCACTTTCAACTTTTGTGCCTCTATGATTCCTTCACATTCAAAGTGGTTCTCCATACCTTCTATCCAGTCCATAACTAGATCAGTGTCTATTTTTCCACTCAATAGGGTACTCGTTCTAATGTCTTCCCACTTAGGGCTTTTATGGCCTTTAAAAATGGTGCCTCTGTTACTGGAGGGTCTAGTTCTAGGATGATATCTTTATCCACCATCTTCCCTTTATCATCACCTATATCTATCATTTCTTTCACCTTATTAGTCATCTCCACAACTTCATCAAATTTTTTCTTCATGTCTTCTAAAGCTTCCTCAAGAAGCCTATTTATTTCCTTCTATTCGATGACCTCTTTAGCCAATTCAAAATTAGTCACCATGGATCCTCACCCACTAACTTAGACATATAGAATGGCTATCCCAAATATTTCTTACTCTGAGACCAATTTCATGTAACTAGGTTCACAAACTAGGTTAAGTCTTCCTACTCAACCTTCAAAGGCTTATCTTAAGCCCATAGGGCTATCTCATGTCACTATTATTAAGAGGATCTTCTTTCCTATCCCCTTACATAAGACCTAATTCATCAATTTTTTGTGTCACTTCTACTTTTCCACCCTTACCTAGTCTTTCTTTTAGGTACTTCTAGCCATGTCTACAAGAATAGGTTTATTTACCAAGTAGGAATTTTCACACCTTCAATTTTTCTTCTATACATTATTTTTATTCTTCTTGAGTGGTTTTGGGCTTTGTCCCACAAACACACTTTACTAGGTAGACTAATCCTCCTCCTAGGCCTAGTAGCCTTACATCCCCAATTAGGCCTCTTGTCTAGGTTTTTCTACAATAATTAATAAAAAGTGGACATAACCCCCAAATGTAATTTGTGATTCGAATACCCTTTTCATATAACCTTTATATTTTTTAGGTTTTCTAGGGCCTCAAATGATTCATACACCTTTCTAGTACAGTATCCTACTTTTAAGGGTTTATAAGGGTTTGGTTTCAACATTAGACATTTGATCTTAGAAAGCACACTAAATTGACTCACCTACTCTCCAAATCTAGTACAAGGTTTTATGTTACATTTTTCTTCAAATCCAACTCCGATAATACCATAGATAAATCTAATTCCTCAACCTCTAATCACTGCAACAACATGAAGCACCTAGCCAAGTATGGAAAAACTTGCTTAGGGCTTGCTGTAAAATTAACAAAAATCACTTATGACACTAATAATTACATATTTACAAACTCTATAGAGTTTTCTTATTTATTACAAAATTCCATGATAATTTTACCATTGGAATTCAAGAAAGAGTCATTCTTTCTACATTGCCCCAAAACTAGACAGAGAATTGACAAGGAAAAATGAGTTTGAAAACCCCATCTACAAAGCTTTGTAAACCTTCAAATAAATATTGAAACACAAGAAATAAATCTACTAACCAACCATGGAGAAAACTCAATTAGTTAAATCTATTCATATTGGATTCAATGACCAAGTGCTAAGACTGTGTAGAAGAAATGCTTAAAGCTTGCTCCTTCAAAAGTTGAAATTCATACAATAAGGACACCAACCCCTCTCCTAGGAATGTTATGGATAGAGAGAGGTATTTTTACACATTTTTCCACCTATTTTATGGACCACATAACTAAAAACAATCAATTCATTTAGATTTAAGACAAATTAGCAAAGTTTTCAAAAATGCAACTTTTGCAAAAGTGAAAAGTTGCTTGAGAAACTACTGTAACTTTGTGATTTTGGTCACTTATAAACCCAAGAATTGACACAAGAGTCTCATATGACTTAAAATGGAATACTAACATGAATTTTTCCAATTTTTGAATTTTGGACAATCCTTTGTTAACCCATGCCCTATGCAAACCTATTTAAGAAAACCAAGCAACTAGGAGTCTAAGTAGACCCTTAGCTTCTTCACACCCACTAATCTAACCATTACTCAAAAATCACAAACACTAGGCCTTTATAAAAAGCCCTTATTACTTGATGGTTTTATAGAACCATCTATAGAATTTGATAGAATCTAGAGACTCAAATGACCTACATATATGTCCTACATGCAAATAACATGTTACAAGGAAGAAAGAAAGGTAGAGAGAGAGAGAGAGAGAGAGAGAGGGGGGGGGGTTTACTTGATAAATAAGAACATTGAATTTACTTGTGCAAAATCGAATGAATGAATTTACAACTAATCAATCCTTATGAAGGACATCAAAACCCTAAAATGGAAACACTAAGAGGTAAATTACATTTAATAATTAGTAATAAATTATTAAATGGAAATGCAAGGTGCATAAAGTGAAATCTTAAGAAGGGAGTAAAGATAATTTAATGAATGAAATCAAATTAACCTCTTACTCTAACACCCTACCTTAAGATGAGAAAAAATGCAGCTATAAACAATGCAAGGAAACTATAATTCTAAAAGCAAACTTTGGTCCCTAGAAATAAGTTTTGATGAGGTACCCAATCACAATCAAATCTCTATTAAACATAGAAATGGAGAAAACCCAGTGGGAAAAACCCTACTTCAAAAAAACATAAAAAATGATGCACAAATGAAACATCTCAAGAGAATCTCTATAGGCCATAAGTATAATGAAAGCCCCCATGATAGAAGTTTGAGAATCCATAGCCCCCCTTCCCCCCTAGAATGGTATAACTCCTATGTCAGTGAACATACCAATGTACTCCATTCTGAAGGAAACAAAGATAGTAGACAAGAATGATAAAACCCATGTATGTGAGGTACAACTAGAAGTCCTAGTTGATGCTCAAAGGACAAAATATGAGAATACTAAAATGGAATCTCCAATAAAGGTGGGATAACATGTGCATTGAATCTATCATCTAAGAGGAGACATTTTTCCTCTAATATATCCTCAACCATTGAAATAGGTGGCTTGATGACTATAGCTAAAATAGTAGGCAATGATGAAGAGTAATCTTTTGTGAGAGATGGAATCTAAACATGAGGTGGAGGTATAGAAGTCACAACACTCATCTTAGGAACAACGCGTAAGTTCAAGTGACTTGACTTCACCTCATTAGTCTCTCATGAAGAAGGAGAGTGAGTCTTTGATAGTGGAGATGGTGGACCAAAATGTGAGAATGAATATAGGTGAGAAGAGTGAACAATAATCCTTGTAGAAATAATATTTTCTATCTCACTATCTTTGATGTGCACTAAATCTTGTGCAAACTCAACTTTCTTCCATGTCTCGCTATGCAGAATTTGATAGATAGAGAGAAGGTTAGAGGATAAAGATGGAACAAAAAGTACATCATGAAATGCACCATAATCAATTTAAATAGAACCTTTCCCACATATAGTCATTATATTATTTTTTCCCATCAAAATGTGTTGAGTAGGAGAAGCCTCAAAAGAAGAGAATGAATCCTGAGAAGATGTCATATGGTGTGAAGCACCTAAATATAGAAACCAACTAGAAGAGGATGGAGTAGAAGTTACACATACTCCATGAACCTTTCCTATATCTTTACCATCTAATTAAAATGATGATGATTATGAAGATGATCTCTGAGAAGTAGAAGGAATATGAATGTTTATTTTTTGAAGGAGAGTAATCAAATAGGAAACATGTTTAGCATAGCCATCTAAATTACATGATTAGGATTATTACAATAAGAACTCTTTGGTCTTTCTAGATTTGGTTTACCCCCTTTAGGAGGAGGTAGGATTGATTAACTGTGAGTGCTAGAATCAATCTGGGAATCTATAGAATAATATTTTGGTGTCTTCTCCTTCATCCCTAAAGATGGTCGAGCTACTAATGCATAAGTTTGTGAGCTTGCGAGAGAATCCAATTGAGAGAGCTTAGCCTACTCTCAAGTCAAACAATCACAAAAACTTCAAATGATGGCATGGTAAATCTATTACCCAAAGAATATTGGTGAAATAGAAGGTAGAAGAAAAGGTCTAAAAGTTTCCATGAAGCTTAGAAAGAATTAAATAGATACACTGACTGTCAGTCTTGGGTTTTCCACAATATTGTAATAAATATCTCTATTGAGTGAAATTCATTGAAGTCCTCAATGAAAGGAAAATAATCTAATATGAAAAAGATAATATATACCTCAATTTGAAGTGCTCTAAACTCATTCGCTACACTGGACAAGCCTTCGAGCTTGGTCCATAAACCTAGAGGTGTATTGCACCCATCAAGATGAAATTGTAGACTATCAAATACCTATAAAGAAAACAACCCTATTGCCTCATTCATCTTGTTCTTGTACTAAAAAGTCTAATATTGACTCTAGAATACTAACTGCATTGTATATAAACAAGACCACAATCCTTTTGACTAGAGAAGCTATGTCATCAATGTCATCGATGTGTAATAGTTATGAGGGGTTAGAAGTTCTAGACAGGAAGAGGTCTCAACCATTTTTTTAGAAGGTGGTGGATTTTTTTTTGAATTTTTTCTAGTTCACTAATGTAACTAACACAAACAGTAATACAAAACACCCCCACAATACAAAAAAAGAACCCCAACCATGAGAAGGAATGCGTAAACGAGAAGAAAGAAAAAAATATTCAATTTGAGTATCAAATGTACCATTGAGAAATACTTATGAAAATAGAAGATAATGTAGATAGTGCTCGAGAAGAGTTTTCCATTTTTTTTGGGATAAAAAATGGAGCTATAGTGAACAAGTTATGCCCCCTAGAAGATTGAAGGTATCATTATACTTCAAGTATGAAAAAGGGTACTAAACTAGAAAAAATGCCAAAACATACCTACACCATTGTTTCTGTCCTTGAATCATCTTTCTAACACTTCTTTTAGATAAAAAAAAGACCCCCATATGCTAAAGATATCACCAAACAACTGATAAGGCCTTCAAAATGAGAAAAAAATTGCAAAGCCATAAAAAAATTGACCATGGGATTAATAAATGGAACTCAACCTCCATATGACCATGGGATAGGTGAGGACATGCTGTGCACCCCAAATGTAGAGAAGAGGTGGTGATGGTTATAGAGTGGAGTGGCAGTAGTGGTAGGAGTGACAAGTGATGGAGGAAAGACCACAATGGTCTAGATAATCACTAGTAGTTTTAGTAACCACTCGCTATTTTTTAAACCATTTATAGGCTAAAAAGGCCAAAAATGAATTTTTTTTTTTTTTTTTGCAATATTTTCATCTCTTTTTTGTGCTAGAGGTATTATGACCTTTGTACGCAATTTTTTTTGCCTCCTAAGTCAATGTTGTCCAAAATCGACAAACTTCATATGAAAATAGGGGTTTTTACACCTTTTGAATTGAATCGCAAGGTCTATTTGGCCTCAAAGTGCTCCAAAAATTAGAAAACCCCTTATTTTCATAGAAAATACCTGAAAAATACAATATCTATTTTGTTAAACCCTCATTCTATTAGAAATGATTTAGAGTAACTAAGAAGGGGGGTGAATCAGTTATTCAAGGTTCAAATATCCAATTAATACTTTTCACCAAGTAAAGTGAGCCTTCAAAACTATTATTTCATCCAAGCTTAAACTTTTCTACTTAGCAAGTTACTATAAATCAACATGTAAGCATCATACATGAAAATCAACACATAACATAGTGATTTATGTGGAAACCTAATTTGGGAAAACCCACCAGTAACATGCTACTCAATTCTCACTCTTTTGAAGTGATGCCCTATGAAAGGCCTACCCAATTAAAGGCTCCAACACACTGATAAATGTGACCTAGTTAAAGGATTTAACCACCCTATTAGAAGTGGGCTTTGTTAGAGGACTTTGAACATTCACTTGGAATGCCACCCTATTAAAGGATATACAAATGGTTGTTAAACCAACCTAAGTCCATAGGATTTTTACCGTAACTGATACCATTTCTAGAGAGTAACAATAAGGGGTCTTGACCTGATTACAATTCACAACTTATCTTGTAGATTTTAGATCTTTATTTAGCTCTACACATTGCTTGGCTTTCAATCTCTACAGCTCTTAATAGCTTGCCCTCCTTTCAAGCTTTGTCTCCTTGAGTCTTCATGCTTGATATACTAGTGCAATCTTTTCTATGAACTCTAATTGAAGAAGAGTCTCTATGCTCTATTCTTCCTTCTCCTTGATGTCTTCTCCTTGACACCCTTCAACCACTTTGCAATTTAGGTACTCTAGTAGCTCTTGCTTCTTGGTCTATGAATCCTTAAATAGAAGTCTAGAATTTCTTTTTCCACTTGATTCTTCCCTCTTTTATTTTTAGTTTGAATGGATTAGGTAGGATTCATTGAATCTAACCCATATTTTGTTCCTTCTAGAAACATCATGAAGAATCCTATTGAATTTTCTCAAGAATAGTTTTGCATAGAATTATGTGCCACTAGCTCATCATCCTTATCCTCCAACTAGTTCACAAAATTTAAGGTAACAACTTTGTCAACTTAGATCTAGAAAATCTTTGACTTTTCCAATAATGCAATAGCTCGACACTATTGAAATTCTAGTGCTCAGCACATACTATGTTACTTGGTATTAATTGTGTTTTACTGATGCTTGGCACCTACTGTGGATTCACTTGGCATCCACTAAGTTTTTTTGATGCTCGACACCTATTACTTTTCTTAACACCTAAACACACTCAGCTCCTTATGTATCATTTGGCACATACTAGATTTTTCATTTGATCAACACTAACTAAGAATTTGCTTGGCTTGAACTAGCTTGCTCGGCACTCACTAATGAACTTAGTTAATCTTTATAGTCAACCTTGTTGCAACTTATTTCTCCAATGTTTCTAAGTGTGGCCAAACCCTATAACTTTAAGTATATTATCAATACATCATTTAACCATTGTCTTAACCGATCCTTGCACTTCATTACAAAATCATAACTCAACCTTTCCCTTAGGTGCTCTTGTTACATCTTGTTGATTAAATCCTCTTCATCAATCAACTAAGTGATAGTACTTGGATCTTATAAGGAATTTTCATTCTAGCAAGTAGTTGGTTTGACATCAACAAAAAACAATGATTGAAAATATTCTTTTAACAACAATCTTCCTTCTTTCCAACAATCTCTCGTTTTGATAGTATTCACTTTTCAATGAGATTTCTAACAATCTCACTTTTTGGCATTGATGGCAAACCAAACTGATCAACCAAGTTAACAAAATGCTAACTAGGTTAAAATAGTAAATCAAATGCCAAATATAAAACTTTACAAAACTATTTATTCTATTAGTAGCATAAGTTAACTTATGACTCCCTCTAAATTCTTTGCTGGTAAACTATCTTCCTCTAATTGATTCCTGATTTCTCCTTCTAAGATGTTATTTACTTTTTGCATATCTGTAAATTCTTTTTCTTTACTGAATCTCTTTTTACATACATTCTTTCTTTGTCTATATACATTGATGATATTCTACTATTGTTACTTCTTCCTTTATCCAATTGAATGTTTTTTGTTTTTTTATTAGAAACCATCTTCATTTTTCTCCCTCAACTGTTGATCAGTTTCTTCATTCTTCTCCCTCTTTGACAACAATACCAAAGACGTACTATTTCAGTGTCTTAGCATACAAGTGTAGAATTTTTAGGTACTCCAATTTCTCTCTTTGTCTCCTTGCTTGTGATTAATTTGAAACTTCAGCACTTTTAAATTACTTTAGGCATAATCCTAAAGTAAATATCTTGTGCATCAATTTTTAATATTTTAACAATCAACTCTTTTGATGTAGGGTAGTCTTGATATATCTGAAGTAGCCTTGGCTAGGGTATCATGGCTAACTTATCTCTAAGATAATCAAAAGCATCTTTAGATAGTGCTTTTGTAAAGATGCCAGCATTATGTTCCATTGAACTAACATATTCCATCCTTACTTGCTTATATTCCACCAATTCTCTTACATAGTGATACTTGATTGCAATATGCTTTGTTTTGGCATGCATCATAGGATTCTTTGATATGCTGATAGCACTTGTATTATAACAATAGAGTATCATAGGTTTAGTTACTTCTTCATTTATACCTTGCAACAGATGTTTGATCCATACAATATTGGTGCAATTGATGGCAGCAACAACATGTTCAACTTCTGCTTTGGAATATGAGGTGCAACTTTTCTTTTTGTTGGTCCAAGTAATCAATCTTTTTCATAAGAAAAGTGCTCCTCTATTGGTGCCTTTTTTTCCATCAATATTACCTCCCCAATCTATACTAATGTAGTCTCTTAACTCAAACTTTTCACTTCTCTTGTTGTATAAACCAAAGTCATCAGTTCCTTTTAGGTATCTCAATATTCTTTTTACTACCATTAGATGATTTTCTCTTGGGCTAGCAAGAAATATTTCCACTATTCCAATAGCTAATGTAATGTCTGGCCTACTATGCACAACATACTGCAACTTTCCAATCATTGATCTATACATTGTTTGATTTACTTCAGCTGATTCATCATTCTTTGATAACTTATGTCCTGTCAGCATTGGTGTACTAACTAGTTTTGAGTCTTCTAATCCAAATGTCTTGGGTATCTCCTTGATGTATTTTGATTGGGTCAGAAATATGCCATGCTTCAATTGATGTACTTGCAATCCAACAAAGAATTTGATTTCTCCAAACATTGACATCTCAAACTCATGTTTCATTTGATTAGCAAAATCTTTGCATAGAACATTTTTTCTTCCAAATATTATATCATCAAAAAAGATTCTAGATATCATAATATCTTTACCTTTTTCTACCTTGATATACAAGTTGTTGTTATCATCTATTCTCTCAAATCCTATCTTCACAAGATATTTGTGTGGTCTCTCATACCATGCTTTAGGTCCTTGCTTCAAACCATAGAGTGCTTTATGCAGTTGGCAAATCATATCCTTGTTGTTTTCATCAACAAATCCCTTTGGTTGTTCTATGTAGACTTCCTCTTCCTATATACTATTCAAAAAAGTAAATTTTACATCTATTTGGTACACTTTGAAACCTTTGTAAATAGCATACACAAGTAGTGTTCTTACTCCTTTCATTCTTGCAATAGGGGCAAGTGTTTCCCCATAGTCCAATCCTTCTTCTTGTGCATAGCCTTTCCAAACTAGTCTAGCCTTGTTTCTTGTTATCTCACCATTCTCATCAAGTTTTTTCCTAAAGACCCATTTTGTAGCAATTATATTTTTATCAGCTAGTCTAGGAACTAGGGTCCAAGTGTTGTTCTTCTCAATCTGATCTATCTCTTTTTCCATAGCTTTATGCTAATTATCATCCTATAATGCATCTTTCATTGTTTTGGGCTCAACCTTGCTCAACAGACATGATTCATTCCTTAGTCTATTCCTTTTCATTGTTCTTGCATCCTTATCACCAATGATTTGTTCTATAGGGTGATGCCTTCTCACATATTTGGCTAGTCTTGGTTTTGTCCTTCTTTCCATGTTTGATCCTTCAACTTCAGAGTCACTTTGCACTTCTCCTTCTAGTATTTCATCATCTCTTTCTCATGTGCTGATTTCAGAATCAAAATGTGCATTCTCTTCATTCTACAACTTGGCTTCTAAATGTAACTTGGCATTTGCTGGCTATGACTCAGCTGATATTAAAATTTTTTGTTGATTCACAACTTGATTGGTAGTATCATCTTCAGTTGGTATTCGTTAATAGAAGTATGCAAAGGATCTATAATCTTCTAGTGGCTTGGATTCATCAATTTGGACTTCTGCATGCTCATCAAAATTTACATTTGCACTCTTCACAATCTTGTTAGTGTTATTATTCAAACACTTATATGCTTTTCTTCTAGTGGAGTATCCTAGGAATACGCCTTCATCACTTTTTGCATCAAACTTGCCATTTCTAGTATCCTTAAGAATATAGCACTTACAACCAAATAATTTGAAATATTTTACATAAGCTGAGTGAGCATACCAAAGTTCAAAAGGTGTTGAATTTGCACCTTTCTTGAATTGAATTTGATTTAGGGTGTAAAAAATAGTACTTATAGCTTCTCTCTAATATGTCATAGCAAAATTGTTCTCCATCATTAATGTTCTAGCATAATCTATTACTAATCTATTCCTTCTTTCTACAATCCCATTCTGAGGTGGAGTTCTTGGTGCTGATATTTTCCTTTTGATACCTTTATCATTGCAAAATATCTCAAAATCTTTTGATGTAAACTCTCCTCCTCTATCTGATATTACGCACTTCAGACTTTTACATGTTTCCTTCTCAACCCTAGCTAAGTACCACTTAAAATTTTGAAATGCATTAGATTTTTTCTTTAAGAACATGGCAGTCATCATCCTAGAATAGTCATCCAAAAATAGCATTATTTATATGTCTCCTAAGTAGCTTTGCACTTCTATTGGACCAAATAAGTCTATATGGACTAACCCTACTACTTCTTTGGAAGTGTAGGTTTTTCTTTTGAAGCTTGATTTGGTCATCTTTCCTAGTTGACATTATTTGCACATTGTGTTTTTAGGCTTTTTGAGTTTAGGAAAACCTTTAACTTTCTTCTTTTTACTGATGCTAATCAGATTGGCAAAGTTAACATGACACAGACTGTTATGCCATAACTACACATCATCAAGTCTAACAATAAGACAAGTTGTATCTTCCATTTCTAGGTAAAATAGATTACTCCTAGTTTGCTCGCCTTTTCCTATCAGATTTCCATTAGTATCATAGATTTTGGTAGTTTTGTTTCCAAATTCTGCTCTACAACCTACATTACCAAACTATGATACACTCAACAAATTGTAGTTCAATCCTTCAACATAATATGCATTATCACATGAAATTTTCTCTATAAGCTTGATAGAACATTTTCCTTTGATTTGAAATGGAGCATCATTTCCAAATCTAACACTATTTTCATCATACTGGGTAAAGGTAATAAACTTACTTTTTTCTTCTGTCATGTGATGTGAGCATCCACTATCTATGATCCACTTGTCATTTTTGTTCACACAAGTCACCAGTGCCATTGCTTCATCTTCATCTGATTCATTCTTCATGGCTGCATAGACTACCTCATCATCATTCTCATCAAAATCTTCTTCAACAATGTAGAAACTTTTTCCTTTGTCCTTGTAATCTTTGCTATCATATTCTCTTTTGTTTTTTTACTTGTTTTCTTCTTTTTAGTTCTTCTTCTGTGTACACTTTGTAGTAATATGTCCTACTTCATTGCAATTGAAACAAATGATAGGGAGCTTACCTTTGAATTTACCTTTGCCTTTGTGGAATCTTCTAGCCAATAGTGCTTCCAATTGTTCCACATCTTCTTCATATGTGCTACTATCACTAGATTCATGTTTCCATTTTCTACTCTTCTTCTTTGATTTCACCTCCTCAGTATCTTTCAATATCAACTTGCCCTTGAAAGTAGATTCAAGGTTCTCAGGTCTATAGTTATCAAAGTTGGACAACTCAAATGCAATAAGTCTTCCCACTATACCTTCAAAGGTTAGCGTGTTTCCTGGTACACACCTTAGCTCTTGGATGGCTAAAACTCTAGTAGCATAAATGGGGAGAAAAGTTCTTAAATATTCACTATTAATAGTATCATCATTCAAATGAGAATCTAGACTCCTTATTATACTTATCACTTCTTTCATTCTAGATGCATAATGAGTAGCATTTTTACCTTCTTCCATTTTCATGTCATTAAACTTTCCTTTGAGGGTTTTTCTCTCTGCTCTTCAAATATTATAATCTCCTCCATAGATATCTGACAAAGATTTTCACATCTTGAATATAGTATCACATCCTTTGATGTCATCAAATTTAGCATAACTGACTGTAGAGGCAATCTCCAACATTTCCTGATTATGCTCCTTCCTTTTGTTTAGGTCATCTATAGAGAGGGGTCCAACTAGATCTACATGTTCCACTCCAATTGAGGTTTTTGCATAATCACCTATTGATTCAAGGTGCAATTTCATTAGACTTTTCCATGCAATGAAGTTATCTTTGTTGAGCTTGGGAACTTCTCTCTTAGACATCTTGATCTTCTTGGTTCTAGTACCTTCAAACTAAATCAGTAGATGGCTCTGATACCAATTGTTAAAAATTCTTTAGAATAACTGAGAGGGGGGTGAATTAGTTATTCAAGGTCCAATTGTCCAATTAAAACCTTTCACTAAGTAAAGTGAGCCTTTAAAATTGTTCTTTCATCCAAGCTTAAACTTTAATATTTAGCAAGTTACTGTAAATCAACATGTAAGCATCATACATGAAAATCAACACATAACACAGTGATTTACATGGAAATCCAATTTGAGAAAAACCACCAGTAACATGCTACTCAATTCTCACTCTTTTGAAGTGATGCCCAGTGAAAGGCCTACCCTATTAAATGCTACAACACACTATTAAATTTGACCTGGTTAAAGGATTTAACCACCCTATTAGAAGTGGGCTCGATTAGAGGACTTTGAACATACACTTGAAATGCCACCCTATTAAAGGACTTACAAATGGCTATTAAACCAACCTAAGTCTGTAGGATTTTTACCCAAATTGATACAATTGCTAGAGAGTAACAATAAGGGATTTTGACTTGTTTATAACTCACAACTTATCTTAAAATTTTTAGATCTTTCTTTAGCTCTTCACATTACCTAGCTTTCAGTCTCTGCAACTCTTGATAGCTTGCCATCCTTTCAAGCTTTGTATCCTTGAGTCTTCATGCTTGATATACTAGTGCAATCTTTTCTATGACCACTAATTGAACTGGAGTGTCTATGCTCTATTCTTCCTTCTCCTTGATGTCTTTTCCTTGACACCCTTCAACCACTTCACAATTTTGGTACTCCAACAGCTCTTGTTTCTTGGTCTGTGACTCCTTGAATAGAACACTGGAATTGTTTTTCCTACTCGATTATTCCCTCCTTTATTTTTAGTTTGAATGGATTAGGTAGGATTCATTGAATCTAACCCATATTTTGTTCCTTCTAGAAACATCATGAAGAATCCTCTTGAATTTGTTCAAAAATAGTTTAACATAGAATTCTATGCCACTAGCTCATCATCCTTATCCTCCAACTAGTTCATAAAATTCAAGGTAACAACTTTTTCAACTCGAATTTGGTGAATCTTTGACTTTTTCAATAATGTAGTAGCTTGACACTATTGAAATTTTGATGCTCAACACATATTGTATAACTTGAGATTAACTATGTTCTACTGATGCTCAACACCTACTATGGATTCACTCGGCATCCACTATTTTGTTTGATGCTCAACACCTATTACTTTTCTCAGCACCTGAACATTCTTGGCTCCTTCTGTATCACTTGACACATACTAAATTTTCCATTTTCTCAACACTAACCAAGAATTTTCTCAGCTTGAACTAGCTTGCTCGACACTCACTAATGAACTTAGTTAAGCTTTGTAGTCAACCTTGTTGCAACTTATTTCTCCAATGTTTCTAAGTGTAGCCAATCCTTGAAACTTTAAGTATTATTAATACATCATTTAACCATTGTCTTAACTGATCCTTACACTTCATTACAAAACCATAACTCAACCTTTCCCTTAGGTGCTCTTGTTACACCCTGTTGATTAAATCTTCTTCGTCAATCAACTAAGTGATAGTACTTGGATCTTATAAGAAATTGTCATTCCAGCAAGTAGAAAGTTTGACATCAATGACAAAAAAATTATTTAAAACATTCTTTTAAAAACAATTGTCCTTCTTTGCAACAATCTCCCTTTTTGACAGTATTCACTTTTCAATCATATTTACAATACATTCTTCTATTTTCTTCAAACAAGAATAGGTAACCACAGCGAAGGGTCTAATACCATGTAGAATTTTATGATGAACAAATTCATAGATCCTTGGATATCATACATCAAATTAACCTATTACAAAGAAGAAATAAAGGAAAAGAGAGAGAAGGGTTTTCTCGATAGACATGAAGATTGAATTTACTTGTGCAAAATAGAATGAATGAATTTATGATCGATCAATCCTTATGAATGAGACCAAAACCATAAAAGGGAAACCCTAAGAGGTAAATAACACTCAATAATTACTAATTAGTTATTAAATGTAAATGCAAGGTGCATAAAGTAAAATCTTAAGGAGGGAGTAAAGATAATTTGAAAAATTAAATTAAATTTAACCTTTTACTCTAACACCATCTACAAGACAAAATAGTTAGGACCCTAGTCTAGATCCTACATGCTCCTACACCATTAAATTTATTGCTATCAACTAAATTTTATCCTTTTATCACCATAAAAACTTCAAAACCACAATGAATAATCATGATCCATTATGAGTGAAGATGATCCAATCAAGAGAAAGGAAAGGGAATCAGGCTAGTGTTCACATAAGTAACCTAGATTAATGCTACTAGATTGTCAAGAATTACAAATATGTTATGAATAATTGTTACATGGCCCATCACAAAAATACTACTCTTGGTATTATTGAAACCTTCATTACAATAAATACCTATAAAGATATATTAGCATATAATATTCATGAATCTTGTGATGTCCTCCACAATCACATTCTCTACACAAAATAACTAGTAAAGATCTTATATCCACCAATTTGAGCACAACAAGGTTTGCTTGGAAGTCATTCTAGTATTATTAACAATTTCTTTGTCACTCTATATTTCTATGATAGTATTTTCTTCTAAGACACCTTATTTCTACTCTTTTTTTCAAGGTAATACTTGAATTATGGAAAAGAAGCTAAGCAAATTTGATGAATAATTCTTAGACAACTATTAGCCCTAGTTTTTGAATCACCACATTTTTTCTTTACCTTGTTCTTCTCTCTCCAATTTTTCATCTTTGAAGTCAAATGAAATTTTATCTCCCAATATCTCCTTTTAATTTTTCCTTGAAAGTTAAACGTCATTGTATGATCCTTGTGAAAATTCATTAGAACCACTTCAAACCACTTTGAACCTTAGTTCAAAGTAGTTCAACCCAAGGCTTGAAGACTAAATTTTGATCTTTTAGGTGAGACCTATCAAGTGCATCATCAAATTTTTTTTCAACCACTTCATACCACTTTGAACCTTGGTTCAAAGTAGTTCAAAGTAGTTCCAATACTAAAGATCTATACTTAGGGGTGTTATGGATATTTGAAATGAAAGTTGTTTATAAGGTGACAAAGATGATGTCTAGATGATGATGTAAACATACCAATAGAGTTATCATAAGCATATATGAGTGATGTGTTGGCAACACAAGTGGCAAGGGGAAAATCTTTCACTTGGAGGCAGAATAATATTGTCAGGAGAATAATGATGATTACAAGAAAGTTTTCCTTAAAGTGAGCATTTAATGAAGAAATATTGTAACTCTTTGAAGTGTATGTACTAGACCACAATAATCTTGTCATAGATACCTCATTATTTGGTGGCACTTTCTTTGAAATGCTAGCTTCTGATCTTGTGTTTGATATTCATTTGTTTTATCCTACTCTAAGGTAAGTTCAAGGATGAGCAGTGGGAGAAGAAGGGAACTATTTTGGTTTTTCAACATATTGCAAGTGAGAATGTGAAAAATCCCTCTTTTCTCCTTTGGTGTTGTCATTTTTCTATTGGGATAATGATTTAAAAGGTTTGTTGATTTTTGTTAAAATTAAGTCCATCATGCATTTCTTCAAAAATGTTTCCGGTCTTGAGTACATAAAATCTATAATTTTTTATACCAATTTTATGGGAGTTGGGGTTGAGAAATTCCAAGATAATTTACTAGAACAAGCCAAGGTTAAGAGGTGTCTAGAAGTCTTAACAAACAATATTCTTGAGGCATATGGCTTTCTTCCTGCATTTTTAAGTCCAAGATTACTTCATCTTTGTATAGATCATTATGATGTAAAAACCAAGATTATACTAAATAGGACTGGGGAATCAATGTTTTCTATCACCAAAGAAACTATTTCATCTATCTTCAAGTTATCAAAATGCACCTTTTCTACTTTTGGTTCCACCTATTGCTCGGTTCAATACCAAGAAAATCCTTCAAAATACCACAACCAAATGGCCAGTAAGTGGATGCAAATGTTTTATCATGGAGGTTTGAGGTTTCCTAAAATAATAACTAAGGATCATATGAAATTCCACATACATGATTTGATGGTTTTATTGCACCGAGCTAAGGGGTTGACTAATTTTTTTCTCTTCGAAGGTTGGATGTTTCATTACATAGTTATTGTTTTAACTAGTAAAGAATTTCTAGATTGGGTAGAATTAATGAAAAACTCCCTAAGAAGTCATCTCAAAAAATCTCATGCCTCTAAATAATTTTTTAATATGTCCTCTTACCTAACTTATTTTCTTTATTGTGCGAGTGATCTTACCTTCATCTCCCATGAGACTTGGAATGAACATATAACAATATATCAATATTGCCCCTTGTTAAAGAGAGACAAAGTGTTAGAAGAGTTTAGAAAAGTTCATGATGTTTTTATGGGGAATGCACGCCTTGGTCTTGTGAAAGCTCCTATACTGAGGATATTTTTTTCACTGAGTTTTGCACCCTTGTCCAAAGCCTATGCATGAGGACAACCTAGTGAAACATGGAAACAACCTCCAAGTTGTGGGACTTGAACTATGAGGTTGAGTCTCTAGAGAAGGCCAATTTCCTCTTACTATTAGGGTCCACCTAACTACTCTTAGAAGGGAAAAGGGAGAAGGAGATGCAAAGAAGAAAATCTAACTATTCTGATCTAGGGAGGTGATGCACAAAATAGAGTGTTCAGACCAATCTTTGTCCATACATGCACTATAGAACCATAATGAAACTAAGGATATACATATTCAAACTTGCTTTAATCTAATAATCACATGCAGATCAAAAGACTAAGATGAATGACACAAGGAAAGAGAGATTCACTTATATTATCATTCATTAGCCAATAGGAGATACAGTCACACAGATTACAAATTTTCACAAAACACTAGTGGAGGAAAAGAGTTCTTGCACTTCACACCAATGGATGAAAGAGATAAGGGAGAAAATCATGTAGTTTAGAGGTACAGGGGAATTTACACTAAAAATTTGCAGAGCAATAACAGAGAAAATAGAGAAAGGTCCCCTTAACAAAATCTACAAAAAATGCCTTTATAGTTCAGGCATAACTGAGATGTCCTCTAACTGTAATTACTTTGAAACCACTACATTGAAGACCTATAGAGAACAATCATGGGGATTCTGAAGAAAATCTGATCTGAGTATAGCTTTTGGTATCATGAAATCTAATTTTTAACTAAAAGATAGCCTTGAGAATATAGAAACGGTGCCATAACTGTGCTCTAACTGGGTAGATAGATTGGATTGAGGTGGTAGAGTGTCTCCACATGCTTTACATTCACTTCTAGTGGTTGGAAATGATCATGAAGATCAAATTCATGCAAAAAACCTTGATTTTTCTTGTTTCCATCTCATGAATTAGCAGGGTCATCATGTCAACTAGATTTTGGCACCAAGATGAGCTATGTGGGCCAATGGTCCTTTTCATTTTGCCACTCGACGGAGTCTTCTCAAGTTTGACCATGTCCTTCTTTACTATCTGTACCAACTCCTCAAATTCTAACCATAATGGTCACATTAATTGCTAGCACCTCCACGTTAATACCTTGGCCAAGCCTACTATGACATGTGTCACTTAGGCATTTCCCCACAAAGTTTAACTTCCTTGCACCTTCATATTATGGGAAAGTACTGATTGTTGATCTCTGAAAGATCAACGACCGTGAAGATTCTCCATATACTATGCCTATCCTCTTGAAATTTCTAGCCCCACAAAACACTCGGTAGTTGACTCAACCTGACCTGGCCCCATCTGGCATAACTTTGGCACACAATTGGCATCACCCTACAACATGTGGAATGGACCCGACCCCACAAGCACACGTGGTAGTGAGACACTTGCCTACAATATTTAAAGTCCTCACATCTTGATATTGTGGGGAAGCCTCATCCGTAGATATGTTTGCATCGGACAGTGAGAATTCTTTGTGCATCACTCTACAAGAAGGGTGAGCTTGTGGCGTCATGCCAGCCATGCATCACAAGGGCACATACCCGCAATACTTAAAATCCTTGCATCTTCATCTTGCGGGCATGCACTAGCCTTGGATCTATGAAGATCTAATGGTGATCAAAACCTGTGCCTTCTGACCCTCTGTGGATATCCATCATGACATCATCCAAATGCGTGTCACTAGGGCACTTGCCTGCATTGTCAAAAAGTCTATCAGAAAACAAAATGTAGGGAAGCAGGCACAATGGAATCACCAACCCATCCTACATCTTGGTTTGCAATGGCCTAGAGAGGATGGACCCACTTGAACCATGTGTCACCAAGGGACTTTCTCACAATGTTTAAAGGTCAAGCATTTTAAAGATGCGGGAAAGCACCCACCGTAGATGTATGCAAGATCTAATCAGTGTGAAAAGTTGCAGACCCACGAAGAAAAAATAGGAAATACACTAAGGTTTTAATCATTTAATTTTGTATTTCTCGAGAAATTAAATAATGTTAAATCCAGGAACTAGCTGTTAGGCAGGGCAAGCATTTGAGTTCAATTTTTTGCCCCGGGTGGGGGGGGTGCAAAAATAGGCAACATTTTTGGTGACATAGAGGGGATGCGAGCCTGCTACGCATATGACCAGTGGCCTTTCACATCCATTAGGCTTATAGAGGTCGTGGAAAACATGAATCACTTTGCCATAAAAAAATCCTAATCCTACCCTTATAGGCATAGAACTTTGAAGAAACTCTGGTTCCTGCAACTGGAACCAAAAATCAAACATCTCTACAACCTTCAAAAATTTCAAAACTTGCTATCTCACAAAGGGACAACTTTGTGCTCGTGCACTTCTTGTAAAATAGGAAACAAAAAAGAATATAACTATACTAACTATGTACATGGAACCTCAAACCCTCTCAGAAACATGGCTTAAGATAAATTCCATTGACCAAGATGGGCATGATTTCAACATTAGGCTTGCTTAACTGGAAAGCATTGGCCTTTTTACAACTTTCAATCTGATAGGGACCACTCCAAGTTACATCAAATTTTAAGTGCCTCCTTGGTTTTTCCCTGTCTGCATCCCATTTTAAAACCAAATCACCTTCTTTGAAAGTCCTGACCCTAGCCTTTTTGTTAAAGCTCTTCTTCACCTATTGTTGATGTACCTCTAGAGTCTGTATGGCCTAATTCCTTTTCTCTTCCAACTCCATCAGCTCTGCCATCCTTACTATCATGGCATCATTTTCAACTAGCTCCAACTTATGAGCCAATTCTAGGGCTAGTAACTCCAATGAGATTGAAAGTCTTTCTTCTCTACCATATACCAACACAAATGGAGAATTCCCTTTTGATTTCTTAGGTGTTATCTTGTCAACCCAAAGAGTTGTCCTTAACTTTTTATGCCAACATCTCTAATTATCTTCTATTGTCCTTTTGATAATTCTGATCAGGTTCTTGTTGGACAACTCAGCCAGGCCATTACCTTGAGGATAGTAGTTTGATGATGTGTGCAAGTAAATGTTGTGGTCAACTGCCCATGCACAAATCTGAGCTCCTACAAAAGACTTTTCATTATCCATAATAATAGTTGAAGGGACACCAAACTTGGTCACAATTCCATTAAGGAATTCAAGAACTAAAGATTCTATGGCATCTTTCAATGTAATTGCCTCTGTCCATCTAGTGAAGTAATCTATAGCAGCTAAAATCCACTTGTGACCAGAACTAGAAGGAGGATTGATAGGGCCTATGAAATCCAATCCCCACTAAGAAAAAGGCTGATCCACCTGGATAGGATGAAGGGGAAGAGTTGCAAGCCTTTGCTTGCCAGATAAGAAGGCACATTTTTCACACTTCCTCACATACCTATGACAATCATGGAACAAGGATGGCCAAAAGTAACCAGCCCTCATAATCTTCATTGCAGTTGTTCTAGCTGAGAAGTGGCCACCATCAAGACCATCGTGAAGCTCCTTGATCATTCTTTTAGCTTGGTCTTTGTCAATGCATCTTAGTAGGGCTCCATTAAAATCTTTCCTGAAAAGGATACCATCAATGATGACATAAGGGATTGACTGTAATCTATACTATCTCCTTTTAGCTTTATCTAATCCTTGAGGGTATCCATTTCCTAATAAGAAACTCTTCATGTCATCCACCCAATTCCTTGGCTCATCAGCTCTTGCTTCTTGTTCTTCTATTAATACCATGGCAACTTCCTCATCTAATTCTTGAGGTGATAACATTTTCTTACACAATCCTTTCCCTATTACAAGCTTGGTGACCTGGATGTCAACATCATATTCCATTACCTTTGTAATCCAACCAGCTCTTTTCTCACTAATATCTTTGCTCAAAAGGAACTCCTTCACACTGACATGAGGTACTAACAAATGAATCTTATTAAGGGACAAGAGGTGTTTGAATTTCTTCAAAGCTCTAATGACTGCAAGGGCTTGCTTCTCAATACAATTGTACTTATCTTCATACTCCTTGAGCCCTTCACTAAAGAAGGCTATGGGTTGTTCTTCATTCTTTTCATTTGTTTGATTCAAGACAATAGAGATACTTGAATCACCACCTAAGATATAAAGAATGAAATCCTTTTCAAAGTTTGGATTGATGAGAGTAGGGGCTGAGGCTATGGTTGCTTTGACCTCTTCAAAACTTTCTCTCCCTTCCTTGGTGCATGCAAAGACCATACTTTTCTTGAGCATAGTTGTAAGGGGTTTCACCATGGTAGTAAGATTAGGGATAAATCTTCTCACAAAATTTATCCTACCAAGGAAATTTTGCAGCCATTTCCTGTGTTTAGGAAGAGGAAGAGCAAGTATTGCTTTTGTTCTCTCTAGATCAATGGTTAAGCCATCTTTGGATACAATGTGTCCTAATAATTTTCATTGATTGGTAGCAAAGACACACTTGCTTGGGTTAATAGATACCCAAAACTCTCTACACCTTAAGAATACCTGCCTAAGATGATCAAAATGATCTTCTATGTTCTTTGAATATACTATGATATCATCAAGGTAAACTAACAAAAACCTTTCAATCATATTCTTGAAATCCATTTCCATTGGCTTTTGGAATGTGGCACATGCATTAGTTAGTCCAAATGGGATTTTAAAATAAGCATGGGTACCCCACTTGGTAGTGAATGTAGTCTTGTATCTATCAAACTCCTTAACCAACACTTGATTATAACTAGAGAACCCATCAAGAAATGAAAATCTCTCTAAACCACTAACCTTGGATAAAATCTACTCCATGGAAGGAAGAGGATGGTGATCATTAAGGGAAGCTTGGTTAAGGTCCCTAATGTATACACACAATCTAATTTATCCATTCTTCTTCCTAATAGGGACAAGGTTTTCTACCCATGATGAGTGCTTTATAGGGAAAATTATATTGGCCTCAATCAATTTGGATAGCTCCTTTCTTATTAAGGGTTCAATTTTAGGATTCACTGGTCTCTATTTTTGTCTTACTAGTTTTACATCATCAATTAAATCTATGGTATGTTGAAACAACCTTGGGTCAAAGCCCTTTAAGTAATCAGATGTCCAAGCAAATACATCATTAAATTCTTGACATAGATGAATAAAATTTTCTTGTTCAATTTTAGAACATACCTTCCCCATGTTTAAGGACTTTCCATTAGCAACCATGACTAGAGTATAGTCATCTTCATCAGTAGCTAGGTTCATGACTCTACCTCTTACTTGATCATTAGGATTAAAAACACTCTCTAGAGTATTGAGACCTTTAGGCAGCTTGTTGGAGCTAAGATTAATGATTTGGTCACCATACTGATCTTGTAGTCTTGACTGATTTCTCTCTTAAAATTTTGCCTCATTCTGCAAGAAGCTCATAATTTTCTCATCAGACTCAAACACTTGCCAATGGGTGTTATTGTCAGGGATGGCAGGCCTTACTATCACTCTAATTTGTTTCTCTTTCTTCTCGTCAAAATTCCTTGGGACATCATGAGATGCACCTATTGCTGCAAGTCTATCAGCATGTCTATTTTCTTTTCTAGGGATGTTTTGGATGTTAAATGCATTGAAACCTTCAAGAAAATCCCAAACTCTATGTTTATAAGACTTGAGAAAACCATTTTTGGTGATATTCTGATTCCTCACTTGATTCACCACCAACTCACTATCTCCATATACACTTAAAGCTTGGATTCCCCTTTTTTAAACAAGTAGGAGACCTCGAATCAAAGATTCATACTAAGCCACATTATTAGTACAACTAAATTGGAGCCTAAAGAAGAAGTAGTACTTTAATTGTGTAGGAGAAATCAACATCACACCAGCTCTTTATCCATTCTTATTCCTTGATCTGTCAAAGTACATATTTCATATCCCACTTACATCTTCTTCAGTCTCCACAAGATTGGTAACTAAAGCATTCTTCTCTAATATACAATATATACTAAAGCCTGTCTCAAGATTTTTTGATGTAGAATCAAATTGATATGCATCAACCCATTCATCTAAGAGGAAATTAGGTACTTTTGCTAGGGGCATGGTAGGCTCATTCAATATGTCATTCTCATCTACCTCTAGGATAGTACAATTCATGTTGATGAGATTAGGGGTGTAGGGTTCATTATGATGGAGAGCTAGAGGCTCTGCTCTAATTGAAGCTTTGGATCCATATCTTGTTCTAAAAAAATATATGACCAATAAGAAGATATGTAACCCCCTATTTGGGCAGTGAAGTCCCTTGATAGACAAATGGCAAAGTGTGGCTTAACTTCAACCACTGATATATCTTGAGTTATAGTACAACCAGGGCATGCATGTAGGGCCATCTCTACATTTATAAGGATCCCTACAGTCTTGATAGTACTACCATTCAACTATAATACATCCTTAACAATGGGCTCATATTTCATTTCCAAAGCGTTGGCAACACACCTAGGCATCACTAAACTACTAGCCCCTAAATAAATCATACAATTGTGAACTAGTTTATTCCCTATGATTAGAGAAACATAGAATGGGGGAGGTCTAACCTTTTTTCTTGTTTCTGCCCTGTCTGATGGTTGTACTAGGCCTGTGGCACTTTCCATGTTTGGTTGTTGATTCTTTAGTTTAATACTTTCCAATTCTTGCTACAATAACGTCTTTTGCATGGGTATAGTAGCAATAGCATCCCACATAGAGATATTCACATTTGTCTTCTTCATTTTCTCTACCACACTAAATGGTATAGTGGGCACTTTGGTAGAAGCCTTGGGAGCCACCCTTGTAGGAGGTTGAGGTGGAACGACTAGAGGATCACTTGCATCCTTTCTAACATTATTTTTCCTTTGCTAATGAGAAACATTTGATTTCCCATTGACTGCTTGTTCATGAGGTCTCACACTTGAAGTTAAAACCTAATTAGGAGGAGGAGGGGCAACATCTTCAATAGCTCTTCTCTTGCTCTTGGTGTTGTGAGAAATGAAATCTTGGTTTACATTGCAATGTTCCTCCATCTGGTGGTTCATAAAAGAACAATCGCCTTGCCCTTGCACATATGAGGCATCCTCAAATTGTCCTTCCTAGTATGATGGTTGTATTGCAGGCTCTTGGATGGTCAAAGCCAAATAAGATTCAACCTTTTGACACATGCAACGAGCATAGGAGTAGTTGCAAGAGGGACATAAATATTGATCTTGAACCATGTTGTTTTGAGGGACTATGGCCCTACTTTGACTTGCATTTGAAGTTGAAGCATTGCTATTTTGTCTATTTTGATCAAAAGGATTGTTCCTATAATTCTGATTTGGAGGCCTACCACTATTTAGAGTTTAGCCTTGCAAATAATGAGCTTTATTACCTTGAGCTTGTCTTTCCAAGGTCACCACCTTATTGCTCATTTTCTGCATCATAGAGAAGTTGTCCTCTAGCTTCTTCTCTTGGCCCTACCAATCTCTTATCTATGTTCAACATCATAGATTGCACCATGTCATTAATATCATCTATTCCATTTGAAGATGTGGAGGCTTGAGGGACTAGAGTAGGGGATTGTGAGGTGGAAGCTGTGGGAAGAGGAGCCATTTTTGGTTGATGGTTTGGGGCATCAGGGAAAAAGGGCATAGGAGGCCTTGGAGCTAACTTACCTCCTTGTATTGATATAATTTCTGCCCTTATTGCTATGTCATAAGCATTAGGTAAGGTATTCCCCTCCCATGGTTTGGATTGTATTAGCAATATCACTATTAAAGGCTCTAAGGTAATGCAAGAAGGCATTACCAGTGGTAGGCTTCACTGAAATAGGTATTCTATCCCATGTCTTTTGAAATCTATAGTTGAAATCAATCATACATTCATTGGGGGCTCTTTTTATAGTAGTCAACTATTCTAAAAGCAAAAAATGGTCACTTTTGTCCTCAAAGTGTTTACATAGTCCTGCTCCTAATCCATCCCAATTAGTTATAGAACCATGAGCCAAACTTCTATACCACTGTAGTGCTTTTCCTTTTAGAGATGAGGCTAGAAGCCTAACTGCAACATCATCTTCTGTAATACCATGGATATTACAAACATTTGCAACCTCTTGAATGTGCTCTGAGGGAGAGATAAAAGTTTCACTAGTAAACTCTAGTATACTTTTAAGTGCAGCTATTGGTATGTCATATCCTTGGGCCAATAAAAGAGGACTTCCACTACTAAAGGTGGAAAAAGTATGGGCTCTAGGCAATTCCATATAGCCAAGTGATCTATTGATATGTGCAGATGGCAATCTAGGCTAAGAACTAATAGTATGAGGAGTAGATATAGATCTTGCAGGGGTATTTGTTACTATTGCACTCCTAACTGGTGATAGGGATACTTTAGTCCTCCTTCTTCTAGAATTTAAAAGTGAAAGCTCTTGGTATTGAAAATTACCTCTAGAAGATGCCCTTGTTTCAGCTTTGGGCATGAATTACTGCAACTTTGGTCTAGAAACAGATGTGTTTGAAGCTCAGAGTTTCCAAGTACTTTGAAGAATGAACCTCTTGAGGGCTTGAACACTGAAGCTAGTACTATCTCTTCAATATTAATCTTGAAATCTTCCTTCTAACACCAGTAGACTTAAAATCTCCTGATACAAGTCCCATCGGGCATGCCAAAAAAATTTGTCACTGAGGTTTGCACCCTTGTCCAAAGCTTATGCATGAGGACAACCTAGTGAAACATGGAAACAAACTCCAAGCTATGGGACTTGAACTATGATGTTGAGTCTCCAAAGAAGGCCAACTTCCTCTTACTATTAGGGTACACCTAACTACTCTTAGAAGGGACAAGGGAGAAGGATATGCAAAGAAGAAAATCTAACTATTCTAATCTAGGGAGGTGATGCACCAAAATAGAGTGTTCGAACCAATCATTTCCCATACATGCACTATAGAACCAGAATGAAACTAAGGATATACGCATTCAGACTTGCTTTAATCTAATAATCACATGCAAATTAGAAGACTAAGATGAATGACAAAAGGAAAGAGAGATTCACTTATATTATTATTCATTAGCCAATAGGAGATATAGTAACACAGATTACAGATTTTTACAAAATACTAGTGGAGGAAAAGAGTTCTTGCACTTCACACCAATGGATGAAAGAGATAAGGTAGAAAATCATGTAGTTCAGAGGCATAGGGGAATTTACACTAAAAATTTATAGAGCAATAATAGAGAAAATAGAGAAAGGTCCGCTTAACAAAATCTACAAAAATTTCCTTTATAGTTCAGGCATAACTGAGATGTCCTCTAATTGTAATTACTTCACAACCACTACATTAAAGTCCTATAGAGAAAAATCATGGAGATTCCAAAGAAAATATTATCTAAGTATAGCTTTTGGTACCATGAAATCTGATTTTTAACTAAAAGAGGGCCTTGAGAAGACAGAAATGGTGTCATAACTATGCTCTAACCAAGTAGATAGATTGGATTGGGGTGGTAGAGTGTCTCCGCATGCTTTGCATGAAGATCATATTCATGCAAAAAACCTCAATTTCTCCTATTTTTGTCTCATGAATTGGTAGGGTGAGCAAGTCAATTAGATTTTGGCACTAGGATGAGCCACATGGGCCAATGGTCCTTTTCATTTTTCTACTCAATGGAGTCTTCCCAAGTTTGATCACATCCTTCTTTACTATCTGCACCAAATCCTCAAATTCTAACCACGACGATCACATTAACTACTAGTGCCTCCATGTTAATACCTTGGCTGGGCTCATTGGGACACATATCACTTAGGTGTTTCCTCGCAAAGTTTAACTTCCTTACACCTTCATATTGTAGGAAAGTACCGATCGTTGATCACCAAAAGATCAACGACTGTGAAGATTCTCCATATATTGCACCTATCCTCTCAAAATTCTTGGGCCCATGAAACACTCTACAGCTGACTCAACCTGACCTAGCCCCATCTAGCATAACTATAGCACACACCTGGCATCTCCCTACAACATGTGGAATGGATTTGACCCCACAAGGACACATGGCAATGAGGCACTTGCCTGCAATATTTAAAGTCTTCTCATCTTGATATTGCGGGGAAGCCTCGGCTACAGATCTATTCACATCAGACAATGAGAATTCTTTGTGCATCACTCTACAAGAAGGGCAAGCCCATGGCATCATGCTAGCCACATTTCGCAAGGGTACATACCTTCAATACTTAAAATCCTTGCATCTTCATCTTGCAGGCATGCGCCAGCAGTGGATTTGTGAAGATCTGATGATGATCAAAACTTGCACCTTCTGAACCTTTGTGGATATCCTTCGTGACATCATCTAGACGTGCGTCACTAGGGTGCTTGCCCACATTGTCAAAAAGTCTATCAGAAAACAAAATGTAGGAAAGCAAATGCCAATGGAATCGCCAGCCCATCCTGCCACCTGGTCTATGATGGCTTGGAGAGGATGGACCCACCCAAACCACATGTCACCAAGAGGCTTTCCCACAATTTTTAAAGGTTAGACATTTTCAAGATACAGGAAAGCGTCCATCATAGATCTGCGTGAGATCTAATCAATGTGGAAATTTGTAGATCCACAAAGCAAAAATGGGAAATACACCAAGGTTTTAATTGTTTAATTTTGTATTTCCTAGGCAATTAAATAATGTTAAATCTAGGAACTAGCTATTAGGCAGGGCAAGCATTTGAATTCAATTTTTTCTCGGGGACGGGGTGGGGGGGGGTGGGGGGGGCAAAAGTAGGCAACAAATATCTCTAAAGGCTCAAATATTGATTAAAAATTATGGGATCTTTTACATCTAGTTCCCAAGGTTTGCCTATTTGAGAGTAGGGGGATTTGAAGAAGAAACTATTAAGTTGCCTTGGTATGCTTTGGATTGTTTTGTCATAGCTGAAATATGTAGACAAATATTATATGTAGTGAAAGATAATCTTGCTAAAGAAAGGTGGGAGTCTATTTTTCCTATTAATGCTCGCCTCTCTAGTCTATAATATAAATATTATTGCTTCTATAATCAAAAGTGACCTATTGAACTTTAATCTTGGGTTCTATCAAGGAAGGAGAGTCTTTGATAATAAAAAGCTTGAATCATTGGTGCTAGGAATCAAAGAACAACTTCAACAAGTACCTTTCCTTAAAGATTTGTGGGAGGATTGTAGTGGCGAACATGAGATAATTAAAAGGGATAGCTTGAGGTTAATAATATCCCAAATCACCTCATTGAAACTAATGTACAAACTAGTAGGAATGACTAAATATGGTTCATAAGTTGTTGAACTAGGTTGGGAATAAGTGAATGAACAAGTTCAACTTGAGATTGATTGGAATTGGGATGAGGAGAATGATATAAAGCTCAAGACTAGGTCTATATTGGCTTGCATAGATAGTTGGGCAAGAAGGAGAAGTACGAAATTATTCAATGAAGAACAAATTGCTAAAAATACAAAGGCAGTTTCTTTCTCTAGACATTTAACCTCTGACATTCCACTTTCATCCAATTTTGTATGTAATATTTCAAAAGCTCAAAAGAAGAAAGAAGAAGTGTACTCAAATTGACTAACAACTCCCACAACTAGATCTAAAACTAAGTTTACAATGCCTTCTTAGGATATGTCTCAAAGGATTGACACTAGAGACTAAGGAAAAAATAAAGGAGAAGAGCTTACTCTATCAGGCAATCAAGAGATCGACACTAAGGCATTAGGCACTTTGAATCTAGTTCAATCCAATTTAATGAATCCTCCTAGAACCAATCAAGGATCAATAGTTGCTAATACTATTTCAGCCTGGTTTTCTAATTCTATGAGTAAGAAACACAACCTTCAACCTATTTCTATGTCGGTTAAGGACATAGTCACTAAATATAATGCCCACACTAAAAAGAACAAAACAATAAAGAATGATGCACATCTAACCAAACACCCTATAACAAGGAAAGTAATGAAAGGAGCAACCACATATAGATTGAAAGAAGGTTTAGGTGAAGTAGAAGCCAAAGACTTTAAAGTTACCACCATAGATTTGGTAGTTCTTACCAAGGACACTGACAACCATATTTTTAAGTTCTTGGCCGACCACATGTTAACTCAGTTGGAGAACTTGGGCTTCAAGAAAATGAGGGAACTAAAAGGCTGATTATCACCATGGAAGAACATATTGATTCTTTAATGAATGTTGGTGTCATTCCTTTCATACAGGTCAATCTTTAGATCCCAGTTCCTCCGATAGTCAAAAATTAGTTAAACAAATGCAAAAGCGGAGACTAATTTTAGAAGCAATGATTGAATGGGTAGGATTCATTGCGAAGGAAGGGGAAAATTTATTTTTGACTTCACTACCACTAATGCAAAGGGAGAAGTGTTATTGGGGGAATTTTAGTCTTTTTTTCCTACATGGGAAATAGAACAAAGTTGATTCCAAGTGATTGTTTTCCAAGTACATGAAATGGTGAAGTATGGTGTAATAAAATTACCTATGTGAAAATCCTATGAAGGCCATAGATACTTTCATGCACTTCATTTTGAAGAGTAATATGAGTTTGAAAGATTCCCTTTATAAAGGAAATGCATGCAATTGAGCATGAGATCATTGAGATTCATAAAGAGATACAAAAAGACATGCAAATAATAAATCTTATTGGAATCTTATAGTTCAACAATAGGAGAATAGATTTAAAGACCTTAAAAAAAAGCTTTCATGATGCCATGTTTAGGATCAGAGATAGTGACATCCCTACTTCCAAGGATTTTAATACAGTTGCTAATGTAGAATCAATGTTGTATCTAAGTAGGGAACTCATGGGTAGGCAAAGAAGAAGGATCAAAGAACTAAAGTGGAAGAAGGACACATGTAGGTCAAAGATGCTCAACTTAAAGAATCAACATTCTCATTTACCCTAGGAATTTATGACCACCTTTCAGAGTTGGAAATTGGTGAAACAAACCATGGAGAATGATGATAAAATTGGTAAAGAAATTTAGTTATGAATAGTTATCTTTTTTCTTTTTCTTTTTTAAACTATTTTTAACTATTATGTTTGATAACCATTTGTAATTGAAATGGTTGGGTTTTGATGGGGTCCTTTTGAGTTTTGAAAAAACTATATATGTTGGGGCATAAAACTTAGAATGGGTTAGCTTTTAGTTAGATAGAATAATAATGTTAGTAGTAGTATTATTTTGCAGGTTTTTTGAATAAAAATTGATAGAAAGCAAGGATATAAATGAATGTTATTTCTTTCAAGACTCTATGCTTAATAAGTTTACATCAATATATTTATCAGTATTTGTTATCGTTCGAATTTTGGAGTTTGAACTTAGTCACTCATAGTTAATTTGAGAACTTTTATGTTGATTTCTAATAACATTGATTGCTATCTTAAATTGCCACACTTGATCTTTAGTATCATTCATTTTCATATTTCTAAAAATCTAAGTTATTCTTTAAATTTTGTTTGGTTTGGAGAAGACTGTGCACTTTTCAATTATTTTTCATTTCTAAAAATTTGTATATTACATCTTTGTACCCAAGAGTACTTGAGAGATCCTTATGATCTTTTTGGTAAAAGTGCATCTACATGTTTACTAATTTTTAAAATCTAATTCATTGATAATCTATCAAAAGAGTTGTACCTTTAAAATTCAAAGGGAAATGGTTATGAAAATGTTTACCCAACTATTGTGAGGATCATTGATTTCCTACCTTGGGCATAGACTAAATAATTTAATTTCAAAAGGAAGAAAATATATTTACCAACAATTTTTTGGCCACTCTACTAGAGAAGTCTTTGATAAAGAGGACTTGTTGAAAAAAAATGTTCAATTTTATATTTTCTTTGATGTTACACATAATATCAAGTCTTTACCAATCAATGTCTAATGAGCATAATTGGGTGATGAATATAGTTTCCAGTGTCTACCAATCATTCCAGAGATAATTAAGTTTAGAATTAGTGTTTTTTGAATTCAATCGAGAACTAAAGGGAGTCTACATGAAGATAGTGTATACCGAGTCCACTACAACTCCAAAGAGAAGTTGGCATGGAACTAGTGTTAACCGAGCTCACTTGGTTACCAAAGGGAATTTAGTTTAGGATGTAGTATTAACTGAGTTCACTTGGTTACCAAAGGAAGTTTGAAGAAAGTTATTTCTAAGTTAGTATTAACTAAGCTAAGTTTGATGAATTTATTTGTTAACTCTAGCTGACTTAAGGGATGAATATTGGTTATTTAAAAGTATATTCAAGTTGATTTGACAAGGTAAATGATATAAGTGTAAGGTCAAGTTGTGGGATTGAATGTAAGAAGCATGGTATTGCAAAGATAAATCAAGGAAGTGAATTGGAAGGATATTAGAGTATCTTGAGTTTACCAATCTGAAAATTTTAATCTAATCAAGGAGGATCAAGCAATGAAGCTACAACAGAGATCTGAAATTAGCAAGTTAGTTACATCAGCAATCCGATCAAGTCATTGTTACCCTGTAATAATTTTATTAGTGAATCAAATCTCTTAATAGAGTTATCCTAACAGCTATTTTCCAAATCCTCTAACAAGGTGGTGTTTCTAGATTGAAGTGTCTAAAAACCTATAATATGGCCACTCCTAACAAGGTGAACTAAATGCTTTAATAGGGGGTCCCTCAAAAGATAGTAGTAGATAATGCCACCTATTTTTAATCTAAATTTTTTTTGATATTCTTCTATGAACATGGTATATCTCTGGCTCATTCTTTGTATTATTTTCCTGAAGGTAATGGATAGGTAGAATCCAACAACAAAAACCTTGTCACAGTAATGAAAAAATTGATGAGTGATAATGCTTGTATTGGAAGCATGAATGTTGATGACACTTCTATGGGGGAGAATTGTAGAAACATTATTAGATCAATATAATGATGATATGTTACATTCATGACTGTGTTTTTCATTGATGTCAACATAGTAGTTTTTTGTGGTATTTAATAAAAGAACAATGAAAAGGTCAAGTTGGTACCAACAGATTGCTAAGTACTTTCACTAGTGAGGTTAATGGGAGATCCTGCTAAGTGTCTAGAATATGGAGCTAACATTGGAAGAAGAATATATTAAGTCTAGAAGAAGTTATGCAAGTTTGGTGAAGATTTTTTTGAGATAGAGTTTACAGAAGCATGTTCTGGTAAACTTGTTATATCTCTTAGCAAAATTGTTATTATGAGAAGCAAGGTTAAAGACATGCATAAGACATGTTGATGATGACATGGTTAAGCTTTCTCATCATAATATTACATTAATGGAAGGTTATTCAAGTTAGAAGATGATTGATTATTATTATTGCTAAGTGTAACATGTTCTTAATGAGGTCCTATAATAATTAATTGAGAAGGTGTAATAGCTAGCTTAAGGAATTTTTTTATGGATTTGGTATAAAGGAAGGAATTTTTTCTTGTATTGTATATGATTGTATGTATGATTGCAAGAATCACAAAGAGAAAAATGCAAAGATAAGAAGAGCAAAGTGAAGTTGGAAAGAACTTCATTGCTAAGGTTTTATTTAGTGATCCAAGGTTTGATATTTGGATTTGAGTTCCATAACCTAGTCTACAAGGTCTAATAGTCATTGGTCTAGTTAAGAGGATAGAGAAAAGAGGATAAACCACAATAAAAACAATTATTCTACAAGTAATAGTCAAGAGATCAGTTGGATAGTGAGTTTAGTAGTCTTTCCCTAGAAGCTGTTTGGATAGTGGGTCCTTCTATCTTCTACAACTCCTAATTGGATTGGCACAACTCCTAATAGGGTTGGAATCTCCTAAGAGGGACTCTTATGTATTGAATGTGTTTATACACTCCTAACAAGTTCCATCCTCTAACAAGGAATATATATATATATATATATATATATATATATATATATATATATATATATATATATATATATATATATATATATATATATATATATATATATATATATATATATATATATATATATTTGTGGGCATCATTCCCACCAAGGTTTTCACTCTAATCAATGATTTCCCTAGTTAACAAATTTGGTGTAATTGTGTATGTGGATTATTTTATGGTTGCTTACTTTGGTTAAATGGTTAAGATCAATTATGGTTGATAAATGTTTTAATTGGATAAGTGATTCATCTATCTTCTTAGTTATCTTTATGGACTAGTATTTCTAATAGCTTGAAACTAGCGTAAGAAGTTGTATGAGGCATTATGGGATGACATAATCATATTGAAGAGAGCTATTTTTGAAATTGGTTTATAGAGTGGGAGCCCAAGTGTCCCTTTCATTGGAATTATTTGCTACAAAGTTACAATCAAGAATTGAAGATCCAATTTTTTAGCATTCTTTGGAGAAGAGAATGATGTACCTAAATAAACCTGAAGAAGAATGGGATAAACTAGTGGATTACATCACTAAACACTAGATGAAGGTTAAATAGATCTTTGACATGAATGCCAGAGCTCTCAACTTTATGAAAGGAGATAAAGTTATGTTGTGGGTTAAAAGAAGTCGAAGGGTGCACATGGAAAATTTGATTCCTTATGGAAAGACCCCTTTGTTATCACAAAATTTATTAGCTCAAATGCATTTCACCTAAGTTACTTCCCTTTACATAAAATGTGCAAGATCTAAAGTTACTCAAGTTGTATTTCCTCTGTGTGTCCTTCACTTTTTATATATTCTTTGTTTGCTTAGTTTCTTCTTCACCTTTTTGATTCCAATCACTTCCCTTATAGTAAGTTTTTTTTCCCAATATTCTAAGTTCTTTGTGCACTTTGCATATATAGTCCTTAGTTAGAGCCACTGTTATCCCTAGTTTTTGAGTCACCATAGTTTTTCTTTATCTTATTCTTCTCTCTCCAATTTTTCATCTTTGAAGTCAAACTAATTTTCCATCCCAAGATCTCATTATATCTTAGCCTTGAAATTCAAACCTCATTGTAAGATCCTTCTGAGAATTGTTTTGAACCACTTCAAACCACTTTGAACCTTAGTTCAAAGTTGTTAAAATTAGTTTGAACAACCAAAATTTTTAATACTAACTTTTGATCTTGTAGGTGAGACCTATCAAGTGCACTGTCATCTTTCTTTTGAACCACTTCAAACCCCTTTGAACCTTGGTTCAAAGTAGTTCAAGTAGTTTCGGTACTAAAGATCTATACCCAAGGGTGTTATGGATATTTGAAATGACAATTGTTTCTAAGGTGTTAGAGATGAAATTTGGATGATGATGTAGAAATCCTATCTAAGTTATCATAAGTGCATATATGAGTGATGAGCTGGTAGTATAAGTGGCAAGGGAAAAATCTTTCACTTGGAGGCTAAATTGTATAGTTGGAACAATAATGATGATTGCAAGGATGTTTTCCTTAAAGTGAGCATTTAATGAAGAAGTATTGTAACTCTTTGAAGTGTCATACTAGCCTAAAATAATCTCTCCATAAATACCTCATTATTTGGTGGTACTTTCTTTGGTATTGTACTCTCCCTTCTAGATTCCAAGTTTGAAATTCATTTTTTAATCCTATAATGAGGTAAGTTGAAGGCTAAGCAGTAGGAGAAGAAGGCAAGTGTTATAGTTTTTTAGTAGATTGCATGTGAGAATGTGAAAAGTCAATCCTTTCTCCTTTTGTGTTGTTATTTTTCTATTGGTAGAATGATTTGGAAAGTTTTTTGTTTTCTATTACACTGAAGTCCATAATGCATTTCTTCATAAATGTGTCCAGTCTCAAGTGCAAAAAACCTATAATTTTCAATATCAATTTGACGGGATTTGGGGTTGAGAAATTATAAGAACATTTCCTAGACCAACCTGAGGCCAAGGGGTGTCTAGATGTCCCAACAAGTGGTATTCTTGAAGTAGTTGCATTTCCTCCTGCATTTTAAAGTCTAGAATTACTCCAATTTTGTATAGATCATTATGATGTAAAAACCAAGAATATCCTGAATAGGAATGGGGAACTGGTGTTGTCTATCACAAGAGAAACTATTTCACCTATCTTCAGGTCACCAGAATGTGCCTTTGCCAGTTTTGGTCCCACCTAGTCCCTGATTCAATTACACAAAAATCCTTCAAAATATCGCAAACAAATGGCCAAGGAGTGGATGGAAACATTTATCACAGAGGTTTGAGGTTGCCTATAATAATAAGTAATGATCGTATGAAACCCCACATACATGAATTGATTTTTTTATTACACTGAGATAATGGGTTGGATGATGTTTTGCTTTTTGAAGATTGGATGTTTCATTAAATTGATATTGTTTTAACTAGGAAGCAATTTCTAGATTGAGTAGAATTAATAGCCAGCTCTGTAAGAAGTCATTTCAAACACTCATAGGCCTCTAAAGAAAGGTTTTATATGTCCTCTTACCTAGATTATTGTCTTGCATGTACAAGTGATCTTACCTCCATCCCCCATGAGCCTTGGAATGAAGACATATAACAATATATCAATACTACCCCTTGTTAAAGAGAGACAAAGTGTTAGAAGAATTTAGAAAAGTGCATTATGTTTTTATGGGGAATGTTGATGGAGACACAACCCAAGAACAGAATGGACACAATAGAAAAGGGAAATTGTATTAATTGAAAAATAAGCTAGTACATTCAGTATAGAGAAAATAAACTTCAAAACATGCACTAAGGGCTTACAATAGCATAAATGAGGAGATAATTTCTCCTTTTAGTACCTCCTCTCAAACTCCACTCTGAACTGCCTTTTACAATGCCAGAAATCTCCTTAAATAGACCTCGGAGGGTTAAGGACTAGGAGTACATTCTAGAAAGTGCTAGTAGGCATCCACCGACTAAGTAGAAGGTTCCAAAAGCTATGTTAGAAGTCGGTACAAATCTAGAAGAATCCAGAAACGGTAACCAAACTTTTGGGAGGCATAACTTTTAAACCGTAGCTTCGATTGACGAACCATTTACATTTTTGAAAAGCTCTCGAAGCGCTCTATAGCCCTATGGACTAGCTTCGCTTGTCCCCCATTTTTTGGCCCTTTTTGAGGTCATTTAATACCCCTAACCTGACTTTGAAGCATTCTTAGGAGGCCTCCACAACCCAAAAAATTGCAATAACTTTCAAACCGTGGGGCCTTTTGACCTGATTCTTTTTCTGGAATGCTCTAAATTACAATTACAATCATCTAGCTAATTTACACCTCCTAGTTCACCAAAATGATGACTCAATTACATACTCCTATTTTTTCAGGATTTACACAAACACTGATAGTGGAACTATGATAGTTGGAACCTTTATTTGACCCAAATGGGTATCCAAAAATGAAAACACATGAAACAGAAACTTAGTCTAAGTACACTTTTTTGGGTGACACAAGATTTCCCTTATACCTCTAGATGCTCCTACATCAGACACCCAGGGTAGATTGAAAAGTGACCCTATCACTTTATAAATGGTAGAGGAAATCCCAAATGAGAAACCTCAGCTGCTAAAATCCAATTTGAGTCCTCAATCGATCATCCTTTCCATTTGACCAAATACTCTTCATACTGCCTATTTCTAGTACTCCTACCCACACGATGATCTATAATGTCTTATATCTCCTCCTTAGAAGCAGGAATCGGACATGGCTCCAAGAACAGCTCCTGATCTGCACCATCATGATGATACTTTGTTAAATTTGCAATGTTGAAAATGGGAGAAATGTGAATACCATCTGGTAGCTCCACTTCATATGCATTTCTTGAGTCATGTTTCTTCAAAATTTTGCAAGGGCCAAATTTCTTCATTTTTAGCTTGTTGTAAGTACTGGCTGGAAATATTTCTTTTTGTAAGTGCACCATGACTAGATCCCCTACTTGGAATTCCTTATGTCTTCTCCTTTGATCAGCCCTAGCTTTATACTCTTGATTCATCTTGGTAATGTGTGCTTGAACCTCTTCATGTAGATGCTTGATATGTTCAACAAATTCCTCAGCTTCAGCACTTGTCCTCTACCCTTGTTCTATCTTCCTCAATTCTAGTGCAGTCCTTGGGCTATTCCCATATCCAATTTATAATGGTTATTTTATAGTACTCCTATTTATAGAGTTATTGTAAGAAAACTCTACTTGTGGTAGAACCAAATCCCATCCCTTGGGCTTATCTCCAACTAATCATCTTAGCAAATTGCCCAGACTTCTATTTACCACTTCTGTTTGGCCGTCAGTCTGCAAGTGATGCATGGAACTAAATTTTAGGTTTGTTCTCAAGTTCTTCCATAATGTCCTCCAGAAATACCCCCCAAATTTAGTATCTCTGTTAGAAACTACACTCCTTGGAAGACCATGTAGTCTTACCACCTCTTTGAAAAACAAGTCTGCAATATGGACAACATCATGAGTTTTGTGGTATGGAATGAAATGTGCCATTTTGGAGAACTTATCAACCACCATGAATACTGAATCAGTACCCCTTTGTGTCCTTGTAAATCCTAGAACAAAATCCATACTTGTGTCCTCCCATGGCCTTGATGGAACAAGCAATGGCTGATATAGGCCAATATTGTGACTAAACCCCTTGGCAACTTGACAAATCTAGCAACTCTGTACAAACTTCTTCACATCCTGTGAAATTTGAGGCCAAAAATAATGTTCTCTAAGAATGCTAATGGTCTTATCTCGACCAAAATGTCCTACCATCCCTCCACTGTGTTTCTCCTTAATCAAATTTTCCCTCATGAAACTCCTTGGAATGCACAATTGACTACCCTTGAACAACATGCCATCCTAAATCAAATAGTCTAACCACTTGGTTCTATCTATAGCAACAGGTTCTTTACAAGCTTTCCATGCTTCAGCAAAATTAGGATCCTTGGGGTACAATTTCTTGATTTCATCAAACCCAACTACTTCAATCTGCATTACTGTCAGCAACAACTGTCTCCTACTTAGTGTATCTGCAACCCTATTAGATTTTCCACTTCTATGCTTCAACACAAATGCATAGCTCTACAAAAACTCTACCCACTTCATATGCCTCTGATTCAATTTACCTTGGCTATTTAGGTACTATAATGCCTGATGATCAGTATACAAAACAAATTCCTTTGGCAATAAATAATGCCTCCATTTCTTTAAGGCCTGAACTATTGCATAGAACTCTTGATCATAAACAAAATACTTCTTCTTTGCATCATTCAATTTTTCACTAAAATATGCAATAGGCTTACCTTCTTGGCTTAATACAGCCCCAATAGTGCTACCACTGGCATCACAATCTAGTTGGAAAACCTTTCTAAAATTTGGAAGTGCCAACACAGGCTATTCTATCACCTTCTTCTTCAACAATTCAAAACTTCTCATAGCTGTTGTAGTCCATTTGAACTCTGTTCTATCCCCTCTTATTGTATCAGTTAGGGGTGCACATATGCCACTGAAATTCTTAATAAACTTCTTGTAAAAACTAACCAGACCATGAAATGATCTTACCTCAGTAGCAGACCTTGGAGCAGGCCATTCCAAGATGGCTTTTACCTTCTCTAGATCCATTTTGAGACCTTCGAGTGATATAACGAACCCAAAATAGACTAACTCCCTTTTTGCAAAGATACACTTCTTTAGATTAATTAATAGTTTCTCTTCCCTTAGCCTTTCAAGGACACTACGAATATGCATTCAATGTTCTTCCAAAGTCTTGCTGAAAATTAAAATATCATCCAAATAGACAATAACAAATTTTCCCAAGAACTTCTTAAGTACCTCATTCATGAGCCGCATAAAGGTGCTTGGGGCGTTCGTCAATCCAAAGGGCATGACTAACCACTCATAAAGACCCTCCTTGGTCTTGAAGGTTGTTTTCCACTCATCTCCTTCTCAAATCCGTATCTAGTGATAACCACTCTTCAGATCTATCTTTGTGAAGTACTGAGCTCCACTCAAGCAGTCCATAAGATCCTCCATCCTTGGCAAAGGAAATCAGTACTTTATGGTTATCCTATTTATAGCTCAAGAATCTGTACACATCCTCCACTCTCCATCCTTCTTTGGTGTGAGTACTATAGGTACTGCACATGGACTCAGGCTCTCTCAAATCAAGCCCTTCCTCAACAGCTCCTGAACCTGTCTATTTAGCTCCTCTATTTCAGTAGGAGTCATCCTATGAGAAGCCTTGTTAGGAAAACTAGCTCTTGGAATCAAATCTATCTGATGACTAATTTACCTTACTGGTGGCAATCCATCTAGAACATTATCAGAGATAAAATCTACAAATTCCCCTAGTAAATATGAAACTTCAAATGGTATTTCACTACTACCTTCTTTATCTTTCCTAGGAATCAAAGCATAGCACATATGCTGATGTTTCATGCCATCTAAAAACATCCTTCTATCAACAAGACAAATCCTAGCACTGCTACATAACTTTTCACCTTCCTTTTTCATGGGCTTCAATTTGTGGTGAACTCCATCCTTTGTCAGAGAGTATCTGTTTGCATGCCCATCATGTACTACATGTCTATCAAACTGCCATGGTCTACCCAACAATAGATGGCAAACATCCATCAGAATAACATCACAGAGAACTTCATCATGGTAACTCCCAATTTTGAATTTCACTAAACATTGTTCACTTACCAGGACCTTATGATCATCTTTTACCCAAGCAATCTGATAGGGCTAGGGATTTTTCTCCCTCTTGAGCTTCAGCTTAGAAACCATCTCTTCTGATACCAAGTTATTAGTGCTACCACCATCAATGATCATGTCACAACATTTATCCTCACACTTGCATCTGGTACATAAAAAAATCCTCTGTTGTCCTAGTTCAATCTCAGCACTTAGTAGGACTCTTTCATTTACAAAGGTCTGTCCTCTTTTTGCATCCTTTGAATGTGATGATTGTGCATCTTCATCCGCATGAGCAACCCTAGCTTGGCCCTTAGCTCTCCTATCTGTCCTTCCTTGTCATTGAGGACATTCAAAGGCACGATGACCTTCTTCATTGCAATGGAAACAAGTACCACAAAAGCCTCCTCTTCCTTGTCCACATCCTCTACCTCTTCCTCTCTGATTTCCAAAGTCTTGATCATGGGAGCGGTTGAAACCCTCATTCCTCTAGTTCCTGCTAGTACCCACATCTTCATTTTTCTTTTGGGTTTCATTGCAGCCTCCAGATGATCTACCGCTTCCCCTTCCTCCTTGACCATGCCCTCTTTGTCTTCCTTCAAACCTTTTATTGAGCTTCTCTTCAACCCATAGGGAAAATTGGTATGCCTCTTCAACGCTGGTCATTCTTACCAGACTTAATTCCTCCTGGATGCTAGGTCGCAACCCACTGATATAATGAGAAACCTTCTCCTTATTTTCTTCTGCATGCCCCACTCTAATCAAGAGTCGGTAAAATTCCTCTATATATTCTTTGACTAATCTTCCTACTTGCTTTAACCCATGCATCTTCTTAAACAAATCAAGCTCGTAGTCCATAGGAATGAACTGCTTCTTCAATTTGTCCACCATGCGATCCCATCATGTGTTCTTTTCCTTTCCTCTTCTATTTCTTTCCAATTAAACCTCTTGCCACCAGATTTTGGCATGGCCTTTGCAAAATTAACCCTATCTAGGTCCTTGATATCCTCATACTCAAAGTATTCTTCCAGTTCATTGATCCAATCGATCAACTCATCTGGTTTCAGATTTCTTGAAAATACACCCACTTCAATTGTAGGTCTTTTCCCAAACTTAGTAATGGCCCTAAAAAGCCTTTCCTCTGCATGATTCGGAACTTCCCCGTCAAATTCTCCTTTTGGTCCAACTTCATCTTCTTCATTATCATCTTCACTTTCATCGCCTACGGCCACAGTTGCTCCTCTACGAAGTTCCTCTTGCAATGCTTGTACCTGCCTTTGGAGGGCTCTAACCTCCTCAGGATTAATAGCTCTGGCCCTTTCACAATGCTCTCTTTGTGGAGGCATCTTCTTAACTCAAACCCACAACCACATAGTCTTGGTACAAACTACCTCACAGTTGGTGCTTTGTCTACACACTCAAGAAAACCAACTCTGATACCACTTGATGGAGACACAACCCAAGAACAAAATGGACACAACAGAGAAGGGAAATTATATTAATTGAAAAATAAGCTAGTACATTTAGTACAGAGAAAATAAACTTCAAAACATTCCCTAAGGGCTTACAATAGCATAAATGAAGAGATAATTTCTCCTTTTAGTACCTCCTCTCAAACTCCACTCCGAACTGCCTTTTACAATGCCAAAAATATCCTTAAATAGACCCCAGAGGATTAAGGACTAGGAGTACATTCTAGAAAGTGCTAGTAGGAATCCACCAACCAAATAGAAGGTTCCAAAAGTTGCGTTAGAAGTTGGCACAAATCTAGAAGAATCTAGAAATGGTAACCGAACTTTTAGGAGGCATAACTTTTGAACCGTAGCTCCGATTGACGAATTGTTTACATTTTCAAAAAGCTCTCAAAGCTCTCTATAGCCCTATGGACAATCTTTTCTTGCCCCCCATTTTTCAGCCCTTTTCAAGGTCATTTAATGCCCCTAACCTGACTTTGAAGCATTCTTAGGGGGCCTCCACAACCCGAAAAAATGCAATAACTTTCAAACCGTGGGGCCTTTTGACCTAATTCTTTTTCTAGAATGCTCTAAATTAAAATTACATTCATCTAGCCAATTTAAATCTCCTAGTTCACCAAAATGATGACTCAATTACATACTCCTACTTTTTTAGGGTTTACACGAACATTGATAGTGGAACTGTGAGAGTTGGAACCTTTATTTGACCCAAATGGGTATCCAAAAATGAAAACACATGAAACAAAAACTAAGTCTAAGTACACTTTTTTGAGTGACACAGGATTGCCCTTATACCTCTGGATGCTCCTACATCAAATGTACACCTTGGTTATTTGAAGGGTTCTTTGCAAATGATATCTCCATAAGCTCAGAGATTGATTAAAAATTAGGATTGATTTTACATATATTTGGCAAGGTTCTCCTATTAGAAAGTAGGAGAATTTGAAGAAGAACCCATTAAGTTGCCCCAATGTGCTTTGGATTGGTTTGTCATAGCTAAAATATGCAAATAGATGTTTTGTGTAGTGAGAGATAATCTTCCCAAAGAGACATGGGGGTCTACTTTTCCTATTAAACTAGGCTCTCTAGCCTATAATACAATGATTAATGTTTCTATAATTAAAATTAATCTATTAAACTTTAATCATGGGTTCTATCAAGGAGAGACTTTGATAGTAAAAAGTTTGCATCATGGTGCTTAACATTGAAGAACTAATTCAACCAGTTCCTTTCCTTGAAGATTTGTGGGAGGATTGCAGTAGTGAATGTGAGATAATTAAAAGGGATCACTTGAGGTTGAGAATCTCCCAAATTACCTCATTAGAATTAAAGTTCAAACTGGTAAGAAAGACAAAAGATGGTTTAGAAGTTACTAAACCAGGTTGGGAAGAAGTGAATGAACAAGTTCAACTTGAGATAATTTGGAACCAAGATGAGGAGGATGATATAAACCTTAGGAATAGGTCTATATTATATTGCACAGATAATTGGTTAAGAAGGATAAATATGGAATTAGTCATTGAAGAACAAATTACAAAACATACAAAGGTGGTTTCTTTCTTTAAACCTTAAACTCTGACAATCAACTTTCATCTAGTATTCTAGTTAATATTTCAATAGCTAAGAAGAAGAAAGAAGTAGTGTCCCCAAATTGATAGATATCTCCCACAACCAAGTCCATAACCAAGCCTACAATTCCTACTCCAAAGATGGGTCGAAGGACAAAATAAAGGGGAATAGCTTACTCTATCAGGAAATCAAGAGATGGAAACTAAGGTGATATGCACTTTGAATGTAGTTCAATCTAGTTTTATGACTCCTCCCAGAACCAAACAAGGAGAAATAGTTACTAATACTATTGAACCCTAGTTCTCTAATTCTATGAGTAAGAGATGCAACCTTCAATATGTTTCTATGCTAGTTAAGGACATAGTCACTACATATGATGCTCGCACTACAAAGAACAAAAAGATAAGGAATGATACACATTTGACTAAGCACCCTATCACAATGAAGGTGATAATAGAAGTGGCCACATATAGATAGAAAGAAGGTTTAGGTGAATTGGAAGCTAAAGACTTTAAAGTTACCACTAGTGATTTGGGGGTTCTTACTAGGGACATCAGCAAGCATATTTTCAAGTTCTTGGCCAACCATATGTTAACTCAGTTAGAGATGGGAATCAAGGAAAAAAAGGAAATAAAAGAGGATTATTGTCACCAATGAAAATTAGATTGATTATTTAATGAATGTTTGATCCGTTCCTTTGATAACAGTTTTGTAGTTCTTCAACCCTAGTTCCTTCGACAGTCAACAATTTCTTAAATAAATGCAAAGCAAGAGACTACTTTTAGAGGCAATGAATGAATGTATAGTATTCATTTGAAAAGGAAGGGGAATAATTTATTTTGGACTTGAATACCACATATGTAGAGAGAGAATTTTTATTTGGGGAAGTTCAAACTTTTGTTCTTGGGTGGGAAAAAGACCAAAGTTGATGTCAAGCAGTCATTTTCCAAGTACGTGAACTAGTGAAGTATGGTGTAATAAAATTACCTGAGTGAAAATCCTATGAAGGTTGTAGTTCCTTGCATGATCTTCATTTTGAAGAGTAATATGAGTTGGAAATATTATGTTTATGAGTTGGAAATATGCATGCACTTACGTGCAAGGTCACTGAGATGCATGAAGAGATACTAAAAGACATGCAAATAATAAATCCTACTAACATCTTATAGCTCAATGATGGAAGCATAGATTTAGAGACCTTAACAAAGAGCTTTCATGATGCCATGTTTAAGATTAGAGATAGTGAGAGTCCTACTTCCAAGGATTTTACTATAGAGGCTAATACAGAATCAATGTTGTATATAAATAGGGAGCTCATGTGCCTAGGCAAAGTAGAAGGATCAAAGAACTAAGGTGTAAGAAGCACACATGTAGGCCAATGATTCTTAGCTTAAAGAACCTACATTTTTTTGTAGCACAAGAATTCACAAGCACCTTCTAGAGTTGGAAATTGGGTGAGCAGTTATCTTTTTCTTTCTTGTTTTAAAAACTTTTTTTAACTATTATGTTCGATAGCCATTTGTAACCAATATGGCTAGGTTTTGATGAAGGCCTTTTGGGTTTTGGGAAAACTACATATGTTGGGGCATATAACTTAGAATGGGGTTAGCTTTTAGTTAGATAGAAAAAAATCTTAGCAGTAGTATTATTTTGAAGGCTTTTTGAATAGCAATCGATTCAGAGTAAGGATATATGTGAATGTTATTTCTTTCAAAACTTTATGCTTAAGAATTTTACATCAATATATCTATCAATATTTGTCATGGTTCAAAACTTAGAGTTTGAACATAGTTGCTCACAATTACTTTGATAACTATTATAGGGTGAAAGCACAAACCTATGTCACCCTTTTGTAAAGGAAAAGGCTAACAAAAGTATAACTATTCACCTTTAATAACATAAAATTGGTATTATTATTTTGAATTTGAAAATGAAGTAAACTAATTAAATGTGTAGAAATAGATGAGTTTTAGGATTATAATTTTGAATAATTATTTAGAATAAGAATTGATAGATTTTCCTCATTTTTATAGACAATTTTTTAGCTATTGAAAACTGCTAAAAATTGGGGATCTAGTTCCCACCACAAAATTATAGGGAAATAAATTTATTTCCTTTTGATCTTAGACTATGTTATAGATAACATATACAACTAGAACAATAAAAAATAATAATCCTCTTTAGACCTATATTTTCTCTTTTATAATGATTCAAATTTCAACTCACTAGAAATCGATAGTTTTCATCTCCCACCACACTTTTGAAAACAAATCTATTCTAACCAAGAGAAAAATTATAGATTCTAGAAGAGGAATCTCTCCTCTAGAATGTCATATAAATTTTAGATTTTTTAATATAATTTAATATTTTTTCTTTCTCAAAACTGACGAATGTTAAAATGCATGCTTGTAGAATTTTTTAATTACAATGTACTATATCTAATTAAAACACTATAAAATTTATATGAGAATATTATTGACTTTGAGCTCTATAAAGTGGTGTTTATATGTTATTAAAAAAATATAATAAAAAATTGTAAGGGTTATTCAAACACCACTTTTTTGAAATAATTTTATTTCTTTAGTAATTGGATACAAACTAGTATAAAGGGTAAAAGTAAAAAGTTGTGTCACCTTTCAGGCTAACTTATTAGAACAACTAAATTTGAGTATTTGTATCTAAAATTCAATTTTGTTCAAGCACACGATCTAGATAAATTTATTCTAGCTAAGTTATATGTGGTCTCACGCTTTTCCAATTGAAAATGTTTATTAAATGCATGTTTTATACTAGTTTGTATCCAATTACCTAAGAAATAAAATTATTTTAGAAAAGTGACATTTTAGTAACTCTTACTATTTTTTATGATTTTTTTAAATAGCATATAAACACCATTTTACAAAGCTTAGAATCAAGAATATTCTCATATAGAGGTTATAGTATTTTAATTAGATATATAATATTATAATTAAAAAAATCCACAAGTGTGTATTTTAACACTCGAAAAGATATCGATTTTGAGAAAGAAAAAAATACTAAATCATATTTAAAAAATTTAAAAACTATATGATGTTCTAGACGAGAGAGTCCTCTTCAAGAATGTATAATTTTTCTTCTAGTTAGAATAGATTTGTTTTGAAAATTATGGTGGGAGATGAAAACTGTCAATTTAAGGTGAGTGGGAATTGGAATCATTATAAAAGAGAAAATCTAGGTCTAATGCCAATTTTTATTTTTGATTGTTCTAGCTATATATGTTATCTATAACATAGTCCAAGATCAAAGGGAAATAAGTTTATTTTCATATAGTTTTGTGGTGGGAACTAGACCCCTAATTTTCAACAATTTTTTAGTAGCTAAAAAATTATCTATAAAAAATAGGAAAATATATCAATTCTTATTCCAAATAATTACTAAAAATTATAATCCTAAAATTCATCCATTTCTACACATTTCATTAGTTTACTTCATTTTCAAATTCAAAATAATAATACCAATTTTATGTCATTGAAGGTGGATAATTATACTTTTGTTAGCCTTTTTCTTTACAAAAGGGTGACATAGGTTTGTGCATCTACCAAAAAATATGCATTTAATAGTCATTTACAATTGGAAAAGTGTGATACCATATATAACTTAGCTAAAAGAAATTTATCTAGATCATATGTTTTAACAAAAAAAATTTTTAGATATAAATACTCAAATTCAGTCATTCTGATAAGTCAACTTGAAAGGTGACAGAACTTTGTACTTTTACCCTATGTTGATTATCGATAATGTTGATTTCTTTCTTAACTTACCACACTTGATCTTTAGTCTTATTCATTTTCATAGTGCTGAAAAATTGAGTTATTCTTTAAATTTTGTTCCATTTGGAGAAGACTGTACACTTTTTAATAATATTTCATTTCTAAACATCTATGTATTGCACATCTGTACCCAATACTACATGAGAGATCCTTAAGAAATTTATGGTAAAAGTGTGTCTACATGTTTACTACTTTGTTAAATCTAATTCATTAATAATCTATCAAAAGGGAGTTGTACTTTTAAAATTGAGAGGAAAATGGTTATGAAAACATTTACCCAACTTTTGTGAGCATCATTGATTTCCTACCTTGGGCATAGACTAAATTATTTAATTTTAAAAGGAAAATAATCTATTCACCAACAACATCTATGGTCCATTTCTCAAACTTCTCTCACAAACTCTTTCCCATAATAGACCCTTGGAGTAGTGTGGACCAACCATAACTTTTGAATAATGATGACCAACTATATCCCATCTTGGGTTTTCACCAAGGTAAATGCTAAAACACAAGAAAAATTATTTCCTAGCACATAATTTCAATTGTATTCCCAAATGATAATGTGGAAAGAACCAAGAAAAACACTACCAAATCATCTGGTTGACCCATAAGGTATAGACGATGAATGATGTAGGGGCAATAGAGGTTCTTGAATATCTTGGCATTTTTGGTGGAAGATGAAGATGCTTGGTCATCTCTGTGGTTTTTCTTGATAGGGGGCTTGACTAAATAGGATCAATGGGGTGGATTGATTCTTGGATAAACCAAAAGCATTGCTCAATCATCATTGAGTTATCATATTGGTCACTAAAGGAATTCAAAAAAGATTAATTGTGCTTGGCAAAACCTATGCTCGATAATTCTTGTGGTAGCTTGGTCGATGTGCTAGCTTGACAATGCTTACTTAGTGATTATTTAGGAGCTTGATAGATGTACTTGGTAAATGATGCCTAGATTGCTTGGTAGTTTTATAACACTTGGTCATGCAATTATTGTGGGTTAACATTTCATATTTAATGTTTTTTGCAAGCCAATTTTTGGCTTAAATATGCATTTAATGTAAGGGTTTATTTAATTTTTAATTGCTAGCCCAACTTTTGGCTTAGTTAGGTATAATAAGGGGGTTTAGGGGAGTCTTGAGTCATAATTCCATTCAACATGGGGTAGCCGAGAGAGAAAATTTTGGGAGCAAAGCTAGTAGCTATAGCTTGGAAAACAAGGAGATTACTTGGTGGCTTGTGAGCACAAGTTTAGATCTTGTTTGAGGTTTCTACCAGAGCATTGTTGTGCTATTAATTTGGAATAGATAGGGTTTGGGTTGGATCTTATAGATCTTGCAAAACTATTACCTTTTTGTTTTTGGTTGTAATTGGGAAGGCCTTACAACTTGACACATTGCACGTAAATAGTTGATTTACAAATATTGGTGTAAATAAGTATTTACTTATTACACTTACTTAAGTTTACTTAGGTTAATGCATTATTTATTATTTTGCATTATTTTATTATTTTATTTGTGAGACACTTAGGAGTTTGCACACCTTTTTGAGTTGTCATGTAGACAACACAGGAGTACACAACTCTATTTAAGCACATGGTGTCTACAACACTATTTTGCATGTCACACCCTTGTAGGCTTATCCTCTCATCATTGCACTTACTTCCATGCTTAATGGAGGATAACCCATATCTGGTGGACATGTGCTTGGTTGTATGACACATTATGATGCTGATTATGAGGCATTCTAGATGTATCTCAGAGGCCTTTATATACAAACACTCCTAGTGTACTTTTATATTACATTAATTATGGCATATTGAATACATTGTCATTCTGATTAGACTCTATCTCTCTTTGTTCTACTATGTGCTTGTGTTTGAGGTCTTAGTTCCTGGCTGAATTTTTCCCTTAGGAAAATTCTTACATGGTATCAGAGAAACTTGGAGATTTTCTCATCACATAGGCATTTAAGACCATGCTTGCTTCAGCACCTCAACCCAAATCTAGAGTACTACAGAAATTGGGAGCATCCAAAGCTAGATCTGACCTTGTCATTGCGTTCAAAATGCTAAATCAGTGAAAATTGACTATAAACTTAGCTACCTTGGCTCAAAGTCGATCGTGAGGCAAATTTTTTTTGCAAATCAGAACTCGGAGGTCCTGATTTGTAGATTGGGTATGGTCTTTTGCAAATCTCATTGATTATTTTTGGATCTGTAATTTTTTAAATCTCTACAATTTTTCGTCATTATTGTTTGGAAAAATTTTGCCCCTAGGGCACTTGGTGCAGAAAAATATTTTGTAGGTATCGGGTAGTTAGATCTCGGCCTTGTAGGTTCACACAGGAATTTTTTGATAGACCTTCTATTTTTTGGCATTGTACTGTTCTTGGCAAGTGCCCCCATTTCAAAATTGTGTAGAGGTCATACTGTGAATTCCATCATAAACAAGTGGAGATCTCAAATGAAAGTTTTCGCCTAGCATAACCGGTCTGGTCACATCCTCCATCGGCAGCTTCTTTCTCTAGCTTCATTGGTGGCCAGTTTGTATTTGTTTAGTGCATTAGGTGCTAACCCCATGCATGTGGGATTAAAACCCCAAACTTTGGCACTCGTGATTTGAGATTCTGACATCACATACAACTAAGGATATTTACTAAGGTGATGCTCCAATCTCTAGTCTCTGTAGCTTATGCAGTACTTTTCCCACCCTTTGTGCTCTGGCCTGTGCAGTTTGTTTCTAGAGTAGGTAGTCAATTTTCCATCCCATGACCCTTTCTGATAACTATTCCACGAGATTTCAGTGACAGTTTTAAAACTTTTGTCCGCGGACACTTGCATTTTTCTGCCATGTGGTGAGCACAGCAGGCACGTGGACTATCCTCTCTACCACACATTCCTTGTCAATTTTTTTTGGGCCTACTATCTCTACCCTCCATAGTGACACATCTACCATGCAGAGTCTTCTTCAATTGACATGTGGAAGAAGCCTTCCAAAGAATAATTGACAAACACATGTACCTCTTGACACACAGGATTGCAACATGTACTTCCAGACATGTGTCATTAGATCCATCCATCTAGTCACCAGACCTGAGAGTGCCACATCCCCCATGGAACCATACTGGACTACCATGTCAGCATATTCCGTATAGTACAAACACCAAGTCAGCCTTCCACATCATTTGAGGACATGATTCTTTTGTTGATGTCATCTTTTGTGTAGGTTAAAATTGACAACTGTTTGATCATCATTCCCAAGCAATTTACAACTGCATTGACAGCCATTTGACCATAAAATTTATACTCACAATTTTCCTTCCAAACCCCTATCCAGATTGCATTTTAGTTTGGTAGCCTAACTTTGTGAGCCCTTATTTTGGACATCCGGACTCTGATTCAGGTACAATTTTTTTTGAAATTGGGTATAATTTCTTGTATTTTCTAGTGGTTTTGGTATTTTCTAGTTTTGGTGCATAGATTTTTTACAAATTACATTTTTTGGTGATTGTAACTATATAATCCTATGTTTTGCAACTTCAAAAGCTCCATATGAGCACATCTAGTCACTTTTTCAGGTTCTATTTTTTTAAAAAGTGCATATTTTTTCATCTACTTTCTAGTTCTGAAATTAGATTCTAGGGTTGTATGGGCCAATTTATCACTTTTATAATTAGGGCTTCTTCGACATTGTAAAGCTTTGATTCTTTTTCAAAATTGTTGTAAATCTAAGCTACAGTGCTTAAGTGATAGAATTTAGCCTTATAAGGAAGTTGTAAAAGCAAAATCAAAAAGTTCACTTTGTTCATTTTGACAAGTGGCCCATTGTAAATGCACTACTTATAAAGTGCCAACATCATCTCTTTTGGGGGGGGTCTTTTGATTGGGTGAAAAGGGGGGGTGTGTACTATGTTTTTTGTGTCTCTATTTTGTGCTCTTATCATTTTTTGCATCATGGGTTTTAAATGTCCTCCTCTAACTTCACACAACTATTCTACATGGAAAGATATTGCATGGAGTAGATTAATGAAAAAAGGATATAGTCTTTATGTTGATGGTACAATTAGCAAACGTATTGATGCTAAAGAACTCATTGATTGGAAAATTCAAGACCAACATGATTTAGGTGTTATCAGGAGTTGTGTACATAGCGATCTTCTCTTTCACATTAAAAATTGTTCAAACTCTAAAGAAGCATGGGATAAACTTGAACAATTGTATGGTAAGGTGGATGAAGAAAAGGGATTTCAGATTGAAGATGATCTACTTCTCTTGGATCCTAAGAATTATGACACAATTTAGGATTACATCATCAAAGTCAATGAGTATAGGGCACTTCTTAAAGATTGTGGAAATCCCATGAAGGATGATAGGTTGATTCATCACATCCTAAAGAGGCTACCTTCTAAGTACGCCAACTTTGTTTCGAGTATTAATACTCATGGGTTGACCATGGGATCTGCTTACCAGAATCCTTCCTTTGATGGATTTGCAGACATGTTGATTGTTGAGCAATCTCACTTGGTGGATTTTGGACTTCTCAAGTCATCAAAGACCAAAGCCTTCGTGGCTAGTGATGATCAAAAATCAACTCAAGGGGGAAAAAACAACAACAAAAAGAAGTAGTGGACGTAGAAAATATAATCTGAGACACAACAATCCTCCTCTCAACAAGGCAGTTCTTCTTCAAACAAGAAGGAAAAGAATGAAAAGAAGGACAAACTCTTTTGTGCATATTGCAAAAAGCCAAATCATAATGAGCATCATTGCAAGACAAAAAGAATCAATGAGTTAGAAAATCTACTCAAGAAGAACAAGATTCAAGTTCTAGGTACTTCTAAGGATTCTACTCCAACCTCTTCAAAAGGTAAAGGTCAAGCACTTATGGTAAACACAAGTTCTTCAAAATGGATACTTGACTTAGGTGTCTCTTACCATATGGGTTCTTCAAAGGATGCCTTTTTTTCATTGAAGCAATCAAAGGTACCACACATCTTCATGAGAGATGATGCTAAGATGGAAGTTGAAGGAAAAGGACATGTGGAAATGGAAAATGGAGAATTCAAAGATGTTCTCTACATTCCAAATCTAAGCTCTAATCTCCTATCAGTTTATCAAGTCACTCACCTTAGAGATGGTCATACGGTTGAGTTCCTTCTAGATTCAATGATGGTGCGAAGTCTCAAAGATGATCCATTGGTAGTAGTGGGGAAAATCAATGATGACAAGAGGTTATACTCCTTCTCCCACTTTGTGCCTAAGAGTCCTTCCCAAGCCTTGTTAAGTCACTCTACTTCAAACATCAATTTATGGCATGAGTGGTTTGGTCACCTTGACTTTTGCTCTCTTCAACAACTTTGCTCAAAACATATGGTCAAAGGTCTACCTAATATCAGCTTTTCTAAGGAAGAGTGTTCATCTTGTTTAGTGGATATGAATCTCAAGGAGAAGTATGATAAAGGGAAGTCTTCTTGAGCTCCAATTATTCTTCAGCTAGTTCACATGGTATTAGCTGGACCCTTTGCAGTGACTTCAGTCAGCCAAGGCCACTACATACTCACATTTTTTGATGACTTTTTGAGATTCACTTGGGTCTTCTTCCTTCATCATAAGAATAAAGTAGTTCATAAGCTTCAAGAATTCAAGACTCATGTTGAACACAAGTCAAGGAAAGCCATCAAAGTATTAAGGGTGGAAAATGAGAATAGATATGTAGATAGAAGACTTAAGAACTTTTGCAAAATTGAGGAGATTGATCTTCAGAACTCACTAGCATTCAGTCCACACAAGAGAGATGTTGCAGCTATAAGGATTAGGACTCTCAAGACAATGGCAAGTTGCATGATAAAGGCCAAGTCTCTTGATCCTACACTTGAAGTTGAAGCCATTAGCAGTGTTACTCACATACTTAATAGGTCTCCTCATCTAGCCTTAGATGGCAAGACTGCTTTTGAGGCATGGTGTGGCAAAAAATCAATTATGAATCACCTTAGAGTCTTTGGTTGTCCAGCATGGGCTAACCTATCTTCCAGGAGTTGCAAGGCACCGGCACCTAGGCCTTGTACTTTTATTGGGTATGAAGACAATGTGAAGGCTTATAGACTTATGGATCCTAAGACAGATCAAATTTTTGTGGAGAAGGATGTTCATTTTGAAGAAAGTTCTCTCAACTTATCCTCTACTCCTCTCCACACATCATACATAGTTGACATTGATAGTGACACCAGGTATAGTGCTTCAATAGGTTTAGACACATGGGGTTTTATCGATAGTTACAGTGAGAAGTCACATCAATCAAGTCCACATGCTTACATTGCCATAGTGAAAGGTCCAACATATCATGGTACATCTCATCTTCCAGCTCCATCTTCAGTTGACTTGGGAGATAGACTTGAGGACTTACATCTTCTCATTGATGAAGGTGATTCTTCTACAGTTGTTGTGAGGGCTCACTCTGACCCTCATGTCCATTCTCTACATGATCAATCTACACAAGTTGGCATGATTGTGGATCCTTATGAACATCAATTAGTGGAGGTCTCTTTGTCAATTGAGGAGATAGATGATTCAGTGGAATAGGTTCAACAGACATCCTTGACCAATCTAGATTTGTTCTTTTCATCACAGTTGGAAGGGGTGAACTCCAGCATTAGTACAGGGATACTTGAGTAGGTTTCAAGGCCAGAACACATCTTCAAGAGTGTACCTTTGGCATTGTTTCTTCCTAAGGGGAGGAACACCATTCTACATTCTTGGACTAGCTTCTTCATCGGAGCAGCTTTCACTTGTTGGCATTATTCTTCTGGGGGGGAAGCCTATATTGTCTCTCTTTCTTCTCTAATTCTCTTTTGTATATACTGGATGTATGTTGTAATGGGGGGGTCTTGATTACTCCATCCATCAATGCATCCTTATTTATCTCTCTTTTTGGGGGAGGGTTTTTCCCATGAGGTTTTCCCTCTTTCCCTAGTTTATGGAAGATTGCATTTTCATTATGTACATGGGTACCTAACATGGCCTAGTAGCCAAGACCCATTATGCATCTTCATCCTAGTTTTGTAAGCTTAAGGGCATTCCCCTAAGTTACACTTAAGGAGGGGTGTTGGTGTAAATAAGTATTTACTTATTACACTTACTTAAGTTTACTTAGGTTAATGCATTATTTATAATTTTGCATTATTTTATTATTTTATTTGTGAGACACTTAGGAGTTTGGGCACCTTTTTGAGTTGTCATGTAGACAACACAAGAGTATGCAACTCTATTTAAGCACATGGTGTCTACAACACTATTTTGCATGTCACACCCTTGTAGGCTTATCCTCTCATCACCACACTTACTTCCGTGCTTAATAGAGGATAACCGATATCTAGTGGACATGTGCTTGGTTGTATGAAGCATCATGATGTTGATTACGAGGCATTCTAGATGTATCTCAGAGGCCTTTATATATAGGCACTCCTAGTGTACTTTTATATTGCATTAATTATGGCACATTGAATACATTGTTATTCTGATCATACTCTATCTCTCTTTGGTCTATTGTGTGCTTGTGTTTGAGTTCTTAGTTCCTAGGTGAATTTTTCCCTTAGGCAAATCCTTACAATAAATAAAGAGTTGAGTTTGGTATCAGATCTTATAACTTGTGTTGTGTTTTTATTGTGTGGTTATTTGATGGAGGCTAGGACATATTCCTTAGGAATTCTCCTTCTTGACAGTACCCCAATGAATTACTACTAGTTTAATCATTATTATTTATAATTTTGTTATATACACTTGATTCGAATTATACTCTTATTTTAAATGTCACCATCATACTACACTATATTAAGATTTTTTGTTATAATTATACAGTTTATGATTTCATCACCACTGATGACATTCATCAACAACCATCATGTCACCTACTAACATGAAATCCATTGGTAAACCATTTTATACTGACATATTCAGTTTTCTAATCTTAATTCTCATAAATTTTTTCTTGAAACTTACACCTATGCTTCTTTTTAGAAGCTAGCATGTAGACTTTGTTGTACCAAACCTACATTTTGGAGCTAAATATTAATGGTTAAGACATTGGAATCCAAAAAAATTAATTTGGCACAATTTTTTGAAGGCCTTCCAAATTTATTTTTTTGATGACACAAAAACCCATTAGATTTCTAGCTGTAAAAAATAAGACTATTTTTGTGGTGATTTTATCAATTGTAATATTTTTTTACTATTTATTAATCAAAATGTTACATTAATTAAAAATAATAGAGTTGTCTAAAATTCTAATAACTTATTTGGGGTATGTGTAGGATCAGTCAACCAAATTATGGCCTTAATTGACAGTGAAAAACCAACAAATCAGGGTTATGTTAACTTGACACATAATTTTAGAGTAGTTATGGGCTTTATATCAAAAAGTTATAAGAAAAGAATCTATAGAAATTGAATGCAGATATTAAAACAAGGCCTTTTCTGGAGAAAAAATTATTTGATTTGTAAAAAAATTTGATTTTAATGGAGTACTATAGAAATTTTAGGGCAAAAATAAAAGTAGGTGTACGTCTAACCACCTTAATCAAATTCAAATAATAATATTTTTAAATATAATTATAGATATAAAAAGTAGACTCATGCCCATATATGACACATATTTTTGGATATTTTTATTTCAAATAAATGATTAAATATGAATTTTCTACTATAACTTTCCAAACTAAAAATAACTCATATGTTTGACCACCTTAACTAATTGAAAACTTTACAATTTTTTTTAATCTTATACTAGGCAAAGCATAGAATGTGACACAACTTTTGGATTTCAAAAATGTTATACCATTTGAAAGTTATAGCTATTTTTCAATCAATATGTCAATTAGTAGTTTACATAAATATTTATACAAAATTAACTAATAAATATTTATTGAACTCAAAATGTGACATCAATTATATCGATGGAATCTTGAGAGTCTTACCAAAAAATCCTTTTTGTTTCATTGAATTTTGATGAAACAAATATTTTCAGATGGCTACTCAAAGTTAGAATGTTAGTGAAACCTATCTCAAATGTTTTTTTTTGAGTTGATTGTAGAGGTTTGGTAAATACCAAGCCTAATCAAGTACCTAATACTAGATCAGGTACTCGATTTAAAATTGAATACCTAAAAAGTGGCAGCCAATTTTTTTTTCATAAATTGATTGCCCAAAATTTGGAGTTAAATCAAAATTTGGGAAGTGTGGCAATCAATAATCATTATTATTATTCACTATTAGTATTGGGTAAGAGCACAAAGTTGGGTCGAAATTCCCTAGAAGTCAATTCTATGGAATGAGACCTTTAAGAAATGGGTACCTGATTTGTTCAAAATTGGGTACCCAACATTTGAAGGCATAGATTTGAAGTCATGTCTATAAAAAATAAATGAAAGGAATAATACTCACCATACTCATATTCTATTGATTGTGTATTACCGTGTCAATCTAAAAATGGCTGAAAGATCTCTACCGGGGGTTGAATATCACACTAACAAAGGCTTGAAGGCATCTTTTGTCCTTGTAATAAGTAAGGATAAAAATTGTTCTTTCCATCTATGATTAATATTTTGATTAGTTAATTCTAATCTAATCAATTATCTATACAAATTCATAACTAAAAATGAATTAAAACTATAAGTCAATTTTTTGGGGTTTTTTATTCATTTTTACAAAATGTGAGCTTGATTTTAGCAAGATACGGAAGCTTGTTTTTGAAATTCTAATGACCCCCTGTTGCTCTTTTTTGGCATACCAGGTAGTTTATTTTGTTTTCTACTATTTTATTTCATTATTTTCAATTTTATGCTTTATAATTCTATCAATTTATTTTTTTATTTTTCACTTTTAATGTGTAAAATTGTAAATTTCCATTGCTAATAGTATTATCTTTAGATTATTATATCTATTCATTTAAATAGTTTTCTATATTTTAATTTTAAAAATTTGTAGCTATTCATTTAAAAATTATTATTTTAGATGTTTCAATGTTTTTAATAAAAATTACAATGTTGAATGATTAGATAGATGTAAATTGGATTGTTTAAACATGTAATTAAATTCAATATTTTATATTTATTTCAACTAAATAGTAATTAATTATAATTTAGTTTGTAAACCATATAACAAAGAAATGAAAACTAACTATATTCCTAAGTCTAACCTCAACCTAACCATAACTGCATAATAATTTAATCTAAACCATAAACATAAAAATAAGTATCTAATGTGTAACACCCCGTCAAGGGAACCAAACACAAAACTAAGTATTTAATGATTTTTCTTATTGTATTGTACTTTGTTTCATGGATCAAAAAAGGATGATGTAATCTATTTTATAAATGTATATTCTTTCAACCTTTCATACCCTATGACATGTGCAGTGGATGATTGTGCATTTTGAAATAATGCCAAGTGGCATTCAGAACAAATGTATATTATTTAAATGGATTGAACTTGTAGTTATTCTTTCATTTGGATGTGTTATTTATTTTACTTCTAGTATAATTATTTAAAAATTAAATGTGACTCAATGTCTTGGGATCCTTAAGGAATGTAATCTCTTATGTTTTCTTATGTATTATTGTATGTTATTGCTTACTTAGTAAAACTTTAGGTTAGTTCTTTGGATCCCTTAGCTAGGCATTACATAATGTGTTCCCTTACCTTAAAACCTTATATTTTTTAATAAAACCACACACAAACTGTAAACATAGTATTAATCTTGATGTAAAATCTTACTCTCACCATAATTCTAAGACTAACCCTAACACTGATTAAAATTTTAACCAAATTATATAATTAAAATTGATAAACTTAATTCTAAGCCTAACCCTAATCATTAAAAAACTTAGTCCTAAATGTTAAACCATAATTCTAATTGTAACTTCAAATCTTAAACCTAACACTTGTTCCCTAGCCAGGTAACCATAACAATAGGTGCATAATGGAAAGTAATCTTAATCCTAGATTTGAAAACTTTATTTAATGATTTTAATTTGGGTTTAAGAAATATTGAAATCTTAAATGATAAACTAGAAAATAGTACTTCAAGAAAAACTTATTTTGTACACTTATAATCTAATTATATTAATTTTTTAATGTTGAACTCTTGATAATGATATTTAAATATGATTTAAATATTCTTTTAATTTCGCCACAATATAAATTTTCATCATAATTTATGTAGATAATACATTTCAATCGATATGGATTTTATCTTTAGATGTGTATTTGATTCTTTTAGCAATGTTTGTTCACATTGGACATAGCTAGAGTGCCATAAATTTGAGAAAGAATCCAATCTTCCATAAGAAAGAAAAACACATGGACATCCAATAATATCTTCCAACTAAGATCTTGTTATCACCCTAACTATTACTATGAAATTTACATAAATCGTGATCTAGTAATCAAACATGAAGTTTCCTATAAGTAAACACCACTTTTTGATACACATTCTTGGTATCGTCCAAAATTTTCTCCTTAAGAAATGCAATGAGTGAAGTTCGCTATAAATTTAAAATGCTCCTTAACTCCTCATTTGATTGAATATTTTAGCATACAAATTCCCCATCATTATCTTGGAACTATGGCAACATATATGATATGACATCAAGTTAGATACAACTCCATCCTTTGTTAATATAAATTGTAATATAGTTAATATTGATATTTGGTACCTTGAGATTTCAACTATAATAATTAATAAAATTGGAAGAAAAATTATACTTTATAAGTAATTATAAAATCTTTCAATTTGAAAATACAAAAAAAATTGCAACTTTACATTTATAATTTAATTATAAGAGTGCCTACTCTATTTTTAAAGTATATTCTACCAAACATTTGAAACCAAAATTGATCTTTAAAAATAAATTATTCATTTATTCTATGAATTGGTGTGAATATTCTATTAATAGGAAGTATAAGTACACCTATTGGACAAGAAAATTATTGGTAGATACCTGATCATAGCCTTTTATAATTAAGTCCAAAATAATTCATAAATTATAAAATGCCATTAAGTCATAAGATAAAAACCAACATAAACAATTGTTTAATGACTCAACAAATTTGTGAATATCACCTGAAGTGACACCAGATCTATGGAGATGAAGAATTCAAAAACCCAAGGCTGTGTTGTTAAGATCTATGCAAGGAATTTCTCTACCACACCCAATATCATTGATATCATTCCTTAATGCCTATTGATCAAACCAAATGATACAAATATTAGGAATGGAGTAAAAGAAGAAGTCTTAATTTAGCTAGCTTTTAGCAACAATTTGTAATGCTCTTGACCTTTTGATAATTAAACTCTATTGTATTTTATTTTATTTATCAATAAGAGGCTGAAGCCAAGATTCATTATTATTGTGTTGTGATTACTTATTATTATTAAGTAGTAATATTGAGTAGATTCAAACTCAATACATCCTACATAGGATGCTAACAATTCACCATTGTGTTGTAGGCTCTTGCCTCTCTATTGTTTAATTTTTAACATACATCTTAAATGGTATTTTAAACAAAATTGTTAACAATAATTCTTATGAAAAATTAGAGAAAAAACAAAAGAAATTAGTTTTTTGAGCCATGTGTCATTTTTATTATTCATTTCTAGCCTCCACACCTCCCCTTTTCTTGGACGGAGGATTTTATAACACGTAGAAGTGTACCTATGAAATATGGGAGCATGAGCCACACGCATAACCTCTTCTACTAAGAGCTAATGACAAAGGGGTGTTCCCTTTGTTCACCAAATGCATTTGAACCCATCAACAACCCCTCTTTCCATCATTAGGAAGAAAGAGTGTAAGAATAGAAAAAGAAGAAAGGAGTGATGCTACAACACAAAATTGAATCCAAAAATATACTCGCATTTACTAATAAATTTTGGAAATTTGATAATGTTAATAGTTTATATTCAATCCTATTTATATGTTCAGTCCTAATTATTTTAATATTGATCCTTAATTGCACAAATTTGCTAAGGCATAATCATAAACATATTTATATAAGATATGTTAAGAATTCACATTTAAGTTGATTTACTGATATAGTTTTTTGGAGTATTATTTTATGATTAGGATTAAATTAATTAGCCTTAACATTAAAGTTTACTTAAGTATTTAACTTTACTTATTTAATTGATATGGTTTTAAAGATATGTGCATTTATATAATTGATATTTTAGATTAATATTATTAAATAGTAATTTTGTGTTTTTTTTATGTTTTTTAAAGATATATGTAGATTATATTTGATGGACCGAGCCCTAGCCCCTCCCTCTCCCTCACCCCTACCTCTACCCCTTCCATCTCCACCTCCACCTCCATCCCCACCTCCATCCCCACCTATTCCTTCTCCACTACCTATCACAAAGGATCTATAGGAGAGCATGAGACATAATCTTAGCAACTTCGTGTGAGACATTGAGACTATCAGGTGCGAGGCCAACCCCTCTCCTCACCTACTACACCTTGTGGATAGGATGCAAGGCATCATTTTCTCTATAGAGCATTTGGATTATGATATTGATAGGTTTAGATTATGGAGGAAAAATGAGTGTGCCTTTTATTCTAATGGCCTATCCTATAAAGAGGTCCATGATCTCAAAATAATTAAATGACATTTTACTATATATTTTTAAAACCCTAAGATAGGTGAGGAGATTAGTGAGAAGAAGCCTTGTATTTCTATTAGATGGTGCACATATCTGCATATATCAACATAGTTTTGGGAGCAATGGTGGATGGTATTTGACCTTTCACCACATGATAATCATAAGGTGCCCATGTACTTCCTTAAGAAACTATGGGCTAAGTTTGAATTGGGTTTGGAACCCAATTATTTTGATATTAGAGCATTTTAGGGGTTTGGTGGAGGGATGCCTCAAGATAGGCCTAAGGCAAAGCTGAATGATAGAATGAGAAATCACATATGGCCTCAGCCTCTTGTACATCTTCCCACATTAGTTGTCCCAACACCACACCATCATCAAGCAGTGTCATCTACTCTTCTCTTATTGAGTTACCTGTTTAGAATTTAGAGTAGTGGATGTAGGTGAGAGATATTCATCCACTTGGACATATTTGTACTAGTTGTGGAGATATATCCAGAGGACCCCAGAGTAATGTTGATGTGGTACATGATGACCATCAATATTTTGATGATGACATATACGCTACCCATGGTGATGGTGGTGATGATATTGATGTGTCATCATTTGTTGACCTCATGTAAGGAGAGCCTAGAGATAGTCAAGAGTAGCAAGTAAAATTTTAATTAAAATTTAAATATGAAGTACATAATTATTTACTTTCTACATACATGTGTATTTGTATTAACCATATTAATGTATGTTGATTTTGAAATAATAGAGGATGGATGATACTGTTCCTCCTAGGAGGTAGTATAGTCTTTTTACAAGATCTACAAATGTTGGCATCCCTCATACGATATGCACTTTGAATTACATTGTAAAACTATAAATTCAAACTCAAATTTAATAACATGTGCTCATATGTTCTTTTTATCTAATTTTGTAGGCATTGTCGATTGCTACACAGTTTGATGTCAATACAGGTTTTGATCCATTAACCATTGAGGCACATCCTCAAATACCTACAGTATGAACTTTTGACTCAAGGCAAATAATTTATACTATTTTTATGTATGTACATTGTTATTAAATTATAATATGGACAACTTTGATTCATGTGTTTTGATTTTATGAATAGGAGATGGATCATACTTATCCATATAGGCCTCAATATAGTTTATTTTCAACTGCATCTTTTGACTATGTGAGACATGTCGATGATCATCGTGTTGCATATCTTTAGACACATCTGTGATAGTGGCTACTACTCAGGTATGATACACACACACACACACACACACACATTTTTATAGTGTTTAAAAAATGTAGTGTACAAATTATGTACTTTGTAATTCATGTATATAATTTTGACTCAACGTTTATGGATCCATAATTTTAGGACTAAGTTGCCATGAATTTTTCTTAGAGTATGGGACTAAACTAGATGAAGGTACCTAAATCATCCTTTGAGGTTAGTATTGTGATTTATGTACATATATAGTTCATTATGCTCTTTACCAAATTTTAAAAATGTATGTATTGTAAATTACAGGACCTCATGACTGTCGCATTTGGTAGCTTTTATAGTGCACCTTCTCTCATTATAGAGGGACACCCATCTCATGTGGTATTATTTTTATTATGTAGTGAATATTAAAATTTATTTGCAAGATAGATTTTGAAACCGATTTTAATTAAGCATGTACATGATGAGACACCACATGTTACACAGGATGATCCATCTGCCTCACAGGGTGTCCCACATGATGAGACAACTCATGTTACATAGGATGATCCATCTGAGTCCTCTTCACATAGACTAAAGAGGACTGCAGATAAAATATATTAGGTCTCTTTGGCACCTTTAGATTGTGTTTTAATGACACATTGTTTATTTTGATACACTTTTTATTAGGACAATTAACTGTGTTATATGTATTTTTTGACTTCATAGATCATGTTATGACATCTTAGACCATGTGATATTTTTTTATGATTTCTTATCTTGCTAGAGTATGTAGTATATATTAATATTTTAGATAATGTTATAAGTATTCAAACTATTTTCTTTATTGTGACATATTTTATTCATGTTATGACACATTTTGTAAGTATATGGTACATGAACAATAATTTTAACTATATATATATATATATAAGTAGTTAAAATTATTGTTCATGTACCATATACTTACAAAATGTGTCATAACATGAACATATATATATGTATATATACATATATATGTAAAATGAGTCAAAATGTGTATATATACATACATATATACATACATATATACATACATATATACATACATATATATATATATACATACATATACATATATATACATATATATACATATATACATATATACATATATATACATATATACATATATACATATATATACATATATACATATATACATATATACATATATATACATCTATACATATATATACATCTATACATATATATATATGTGTGTGTGTGTGTGTGTGTGTATACATATACATATATACATATATATACATCTATACATATATATATATATATATATATATGTATACATATATATACATATATATACATATATGTATATATATATGTATGTATATATATATATGTATATATATATATGTATATATGTGTATATATCAAGTGCACACCTTTAGCTTTAAAATAGAAGTAAACTCTTGTTTTTAAATGTTTACAACATGTTTCACAATATATGTAAGACAATGTCAATGACATATTTATAGAAGTGAATTCAAAATATAAAACTAGTTCAACACATTTCTTCAAATGAGGTCCTGTAAATTAAAATTGTAAAACAAAAACACATGTTAATAAAAGCATAAATTAATATGAGCTATCTCAACTATGTAAATATGTGTAATTCCACAAGATATTGATGTTTGATCCACCTTAACATTTAAATTTGCATAAATTGTAATTGAGAAGTAAATAAGAGGTATATATAAGTTTTCTAATTTGCTATTGACAACACATACATACATGTACTTAAATTATATAAGTACATATATTAAAATAGAACAATAAAGGAAAAAACTTACATGTGTTTGATTTAAATGTAGTCATCCCACTATACCATCTTCATCCTCTCCCTTTTGCAATGCACCTATGATTGCCTCATGCTCGTCCATTGAAATTGTCCATAATACCTTATTGGAAAGTCTCCCTTTGTATCTTCCTAGTTTGATATTCATTGCCACAACCAAATGAGAATAGTGTAAAATCTTTTTTTTTAATTGGTAGTCTTCAAATGCTGTAAACCATTTCTTCATGTTAGGTATCTATGTAGCCAAGTGCTAGCTATGGCAATAGACCCAACTAGATACTCAAAACCATCATCATCTACTTGATGAGATATCATTTTTTTCTTAGGTTCCACACATCTATCTAACCAATACTAAATCTACTCATCATTATCATTAGATGCAATAATAGCATAAACATGTCCTACAAGATAAGATAAAGTACATAAGCACTTTAATCACATGTGTACATATATAAATAATATGTTAAAGATATTTATGTACTTGAATTATATTAATGCCATGTACATAAATAAATAATATAAATTGAAGCATGATCATGAAAAATCTAATTAAATTGTGCATACCAAGTTGGATGAGGTCTAAAATATAATCACAGTCTTCTGATGTAGAAATATTATTCTAGCCTTCATTTAATATATCATCTTGAAAATGTGTGTTAGTAGGTGCTAATGATTTTTGTTGCCAATCTTTAGCCCATTCCGTATTCCCGCATTCTTCCCATTCACCTGCAAGACAAAACTGATAGAAACAAGCAAGCTCCCTAGTCCATATAGTCCAAGTGTTAGAATCTAAACTCCTAAATGAATACCATTTAGTTGACCCACTAATTGTATAATAGTCATATCTTGAAAGGATATTGTTCTCTTCAACTAGGTAGAAAAAATCTTTGATTGTAGAGTTCTCACTTGATCCTATGTATGAATATTTGTTACACCATTCAACAATCTCATGTGCATTTTTGAATTTCCCTTTTTCCTCAAATTTTAATTGCTCTCTACTAAGGGCTCTCTTCATGCATGCACTAGCATCATCATGTTCTCCTTTACCATGTCTAGCCTCAAAAAAACTCCACACATGTTATCTATTAGTTTTGCTATGTGTCCTACTCAACCAATAGAACATTCTAGTTTTTGAATTGTCCTGTACAATTATCTGACCATATCCAATGTTGTGTCATTTGAATTTGTCTCTCTTTTAAATTATCACAAAAGACCTCAGAACAATATTGGACAAACTTAGATGAATGAATTTTATTATCACTCATATAAAAATAGTACGCTCTCAATATTTTTTTATCCTCCTCTATACTATCAGATGCATACCTGTAAACTATATGACCAATTGAATTGTAATATTGTTGTTGTACCTCATCTTGTGGTGCAAGTGTGTAGTTCTTTGCAAGGTCAAAAACTGAAAGTATGGTACCAATTGGAAATGTAATCTTACATATGTGAAATTTTCCATCAAGCCATCTAGCATATTGAGAGTGTTTAACATATTTTGGTATGATCACACTTTAAACTCATCCATACATGCATGAAAATTAACTTTATCTATAACTAGATCACACATTCTTCCAATCTTCCCATCCTTCAATAGATATTCAATAGTTTTGAATCTTTTTACATCAACTAATTGTTGTTCAAAAGTAGTTAAATCATTTTCATTCAAACATTCATCTAACAAAGAAATATTGCCACACATATCACATGTACCAAAAAGACATGCATTGAAAAGAAATTATTGATCATTAGGTGGCTTACAAAACAAACCTAATATGAAATCCTTTATAGTTTGAGGTGGTATTTTTATACCACATTCTTGCAACATTTATATACTATGCGTGGTACCATGTATAGATCAAAATACACCACAGTGGTAATGAAATTGAATATGAGTTTTGCAACAACATGTGATTCTTTCCTTGTTAATCCTTACATACCATGGTTTACACTTTTCAAAAGACCTTTGACTAATGGCAATAGTTAACGCTTTACCATCTAGAAATTTTCTAAACAATTTAGTTTAAGTCATGTCTGAAAGGTGTTTAGGATATAGATCACATATTTTTGACCCAACTCTTGATTTAAGAACATCTCTTGAATTAGGTGATACTCTTGTACTCTCATGACAACAAATTTCAACCAAAATTTTGACTTTACTAGTAAGTTTCATATCACATCTTGGGAGTCTACCACTAGAAGTCCACAAAATATTTGTTGGATCACATTCAAAGTTAACCATTCTCTTTACAACTCTTTCTAAAGATATCCACTTATGTTGCTAATTCATATTTTTTTAGTTGTTGATTTTTAACTAAAGCTATTTTTTATTGCTCGTCGTCATGCATTCTTATCTTTAGAGAAACTTTTCTTTCCAATAACATCAAAGGCACTAGTGACAGTGGATACAACTTGTTTCAAAGACTCATTTTTATTCTTGAGTTTTACATATATTCCTAACCTTTTCATTACTTTTTGCATTTTAGACATTTTAATTAGTTGCAACATCAACTAACATGGAAACCCAAATTTCTTATTACAAATAAAAAGTCTATATAATCTATTAGCATGTCTCCTTATTTGTCTCCATGAAACCAATCGCTCAAGATTATCTAGCACATCATTAGGAAAATAAAAATTATGTTCAAGCACTTTAGCATCATTCTGACATGTTCATTTAATAATTGGTGTTTCTATGTCTACATTCATACAATTGTTATTTGGGATTCGAATCACATTTTCATTTTTTCTTGGTATTTCTTTTGGGGCATGCATTTCCATTGGATTTTTTTTCATGATCACTTGACAATGTATTCTCATGAAGAAAACCTAAATCATTTAAATCATAACTTGCTTTTAAAAAATCACCAATTTCATCATGAGAAAAAAATTGAGTGTTTGGAGACACACCTATATTGAATGATTGATTAGAATGTGTGCAACCTGAATCTCCTTGTAATGGGTTCTCTTCTTTAGCCTCTTCATCGATTGTGGTATCCTCAATGTCTTTCTCCTTTGAAACATTTCTTGATTCTCTAATTCTTTGTCTTCTCCCTTGTTGACACTATGCTTCACACTCTTTATTTGTTGCAATCTCCTCATTTGTAAGAACTTTTAATTTCTTCTTTCTTGATTGTTTTGATCACATGTTTGCACCAATTTTGAATTTGAATCAATAGCTTACAAATTGTAGAAGAAGACAAGAAAATAGAATAACTATGACAAAATTCACTATCGTAGGTCGAAACTATTATTCAATCATTGTAATCATTGAAAAGTGATCTGTGGGGCATCTTTTGGGGCCCAATAGGAAGATCACAATTGAGTACCCAACTTAGAAATTAGGTACCTAATTTTTAAACAATCAGGTGCCCATTTCTTTCAATGGTTAAAATTGAATCGGGCACCCAATTTTTGAATTACAAATTAGGTACCCAATTCTAGTTGACATAGCCGAGAATTTGGAATGGCTACGAATTTGATTTGAGTTTTTCTTTGGGGAAAGGCATGGCATAGGCTTGGTCCCACCAAGCCATTCCTTCATGAACTATTTTTTTTTGAGGCATTTAATCAACAATTTTAGGGATTATTGTAATTTTTATATGGTCATCCCCATTGAATTTTTTGACAAAACAAAAACCCATTATAGGTCTTACTATTTAGATTTAAAAAATGTAAATTTTATAGTGTTATGAATTCATTTGCTTTTTTTCCATTATTTATTAATCAAAAGTATTTCCTAACCATTAAATAGTGACATTTACTTAAGCTTTAATAAATTTTTTAATTTTTCATATTTTATAAATTAATTTACATGTCACCAGTCCTCACACAAATATTTTTAAGTTAAAAAATAAAAATAAAAATAAAATTGATTAAATTATGGCATTTATACATGAGACATTTTAGAAATTATTTTAATCATCAATTAAAAACTAATAAAAAAAATTCAAGAAAAATATTCTCATCAGTCTTTGGTGTGTCAAGTAACTTCATTTAAAAGGATTCACAAAAATTTATTTAGTTTTTTCAAATTATGGTGTCCATACATGAGCATGGTATGGCACTTAAACATGCATTTTGAAAAAGTGGTTTTTAAAGATCCCTACCAAAAAAAAACTATCATATGGGTATACAAATAAATTACATATTCAAAAAGAAGATCCCAACACTACAAATTTTATTTTTGAAGTTTTTTATATTTAATCTCTAAATGCCTCAAAAATTTTGCATCAATTGAAAAAATATTTCAAAAATAGGAAAAACATTTCCACTTTTTGGCCAAAAATGAGACCCAACTTCTTGCACTGACCCTGTTATATATGAATATTATTACTCTATAATCTAGTAATATATTATTATATAAAAATATATAGTCATATATTATAAGTATTATATAATTTATAGTAATTTATTATTATTAAATATAATATAGTCAAATGCTTTGAAGGGGGTCATAGGTTATCTTATGACCACTTTTGACCCATTCGAACAACCTGTTGGTCATTTTTGCCTTCTTGCCAAAATCACCGCATTTAAATTTGATGTAGTAATTTTTACAAGTTTTAAATATTCAAATATTCAAAAGGGGCACAAAATAATTTATGCTCAACCTTATATATTTCTTTTCTTGAGCATTTTAATGTTTTTGCGAGCCCGCAAGTCCCCATCGTCAGATCGAGATAGGTCAATGGTTGGGACTATCTTGCTATGGAAAGTTGCACATTGTTTTATCATAGAGACATAGCACCTTTTGGCCACGTGGCTGGTGGGTCCTCCCTTTTTTCCTTGTTGTTTCTCTAGCACCAAGTTTTCATAGATCCCCAGAGGGTGCTATGGTGCTATCAAAAAATCTGTGTTCCTTGTCATTAGCGACATAGTGCCCAGACGAAAAGTGATATTGCAAAAACATCAGAAAGAAGGTGGGTCCCAAGTATGCCCTATTAGATATCAGTGATGAAATTTTGCACACATTGGCAGTTGGTCATTTTTTTTATTGGCTAAGGTATGACTATGTAGAATGTGGGTCTTGCTTTACTTGGTGAGCCACAAACAAGGATTTGTTAGACAAGTTGGCACGTGGCTAGTTTCTTATTGGTTGGTATATTGATGGGTCAGATCCATCTTGCTTGCTGCCAGATCTTAGAAAATCAACAGTGGGCGCTATCTCGCTATGCAAAGCTGCAAGGATATTATGCATAGCAACATAGTGCCTTGGCGACACATAGTAGGGTGGGGCCAAGTCTTATGAAATCATAGGAATGGTACCAGTTTGGGCTGAGTCGGATGCTAGGTGTGCTAAGTTGGTTCATGGGCCCAGAAGTTTTAAGGGTAGAGTGTAGTAATACAGTGAATCTTCATGATTGTTAGATCAGTCTAGATCCACGGTGGGCACCATCTCGCTATGGGAAATTGCATGAAGGTTACCCATAGCGACATAGCACCTCGACGATGTGTAGCACAGATGACATCATGAGCCTTCTCTTCTCCAAAGTAATATTACAGCTTATCCTTGGTCATAGTTGTCAGGTGGGTCATAGTACAACAGTGGTATTTAGTTGGTCCACTCACCCAACTCGATGTGTAGTTGTGCAATTTTTTGATCACCATAGATCTAAGGAAAATCCATGGTGGGCACTATCTCGCTATGGAAAGCTGTGAGGATATTACCCATAGAGACATAGTGCCATTGTGCCACATGGATTAGTGGGGCCAAGTATTATGAAACCACTAGTTGGTGCCAGTTAGGATCACGGGGTCCAGCTAAGGTATAAACAAGAGTTAAGGCATTGACAGTTAGTGGCTGACGGTTAGTATAATGTTGCGATCAAGATTTTTTAAAGAAGATGGCATGGTAAGTAATGAAAGAGGTGGTCAACTCGGGAAGACCTTGCGAGGTGGCAGAAAGGAAATAAATTATTGGCTATATGGCCAGAGTTTGGTCTGAACACTCTAATTTGGTGCATCGCCTCCCTAGATTAGAATAGGTAGATTTTCTTTCCATACATTCCTTCTCCCTTTTCCTTTCTAAGAATAGTTGGGTGTGCCCTGATAGTAAGAGGAAGTTGGCCTTCTCTAGAGACTCAACCTCATAGTTCAAGTCTCACAGCTTGGAGGTTGTTTCCATGTTTCACTAGGTTGTCCTCATGCATAGGCTTTGGACAAGGGTGAAAACCTCAGTGACAACACAACCCAAATAGGTCCCTAGGGTTCCTAGGATCCCTAGGGACATATGTTGTCATGAAATGCATCAAAAGGGGTTATAGCTTATCCTATGACCCCTTTTGACCCATTCAAGCGAATCAAATAGGTCCCTAGGGGCCCTAAGACCTCTGGGGACATATGTTGTCATGAAATACATCAAGAGTGGTCATAGGCTATCCTATGACCCCTTTTGACCCATTCGAACAAACCAAATAGGTCCCTAGTGTTGGAAATATTCAAGACTATGCTAGGTTACTAAGAGGGGAGGGGTGAATCAATAACCTTAAAAACTTTACCAACTTTAGATCTTAATTCCAATAATCCAATTACCATTTAATTCATTAAATTAGATCTAACTGCATGCATGAGAAACTAAAAACATAAAACATTCATAACACTTGAACACAATAATTTGTTGACCTAGAAACCTTCCAAATAGAAAGTAAAACTGGGCGGTGATGATACCAACAAAACTTCAATACTGCAACATAAAGTTGGCCTATTAAGGCTTACACTAATCACTTTTAATTATCTACCCTATTAGGAGCAATTAGGGCTGCTATGTCCATCTTGTTAGAGGTATAAACATACAATAAAATATGCACTCGATAAAGAGATTTGACAAAAGACTATTAAGTCTACCTTGTTAAAGGATTTAGACTAGTTCACTTGTTAGGATGAAACAATAGATCTCTGACTTAAAATTAGTGTGTTGATAGAGATTGTTTGAAGCATTGGTCACCTTTATGTGATAGATATGACTCTACTGCTCCTTTTCTAATATGGCCTTACAATACACTTTGTCTGCTACTGATTCACATTCGCATACTTCTATATCACATTACTTTCCCATATTCATTCTTACTATTTTGGATATGATACAATACATTACATATATATCAATCTAATTTACATAATTACAAAGCCGGCCAATATACAAGTTAACACCAATATTACAAAGTTGGCCCATATGTAGATATTTGGGTTCTAAAGAATAACTTGGTGAACTTCTAACAGTCCATACTAATCATCTCAGAGTAGTCTCAAACTTGGTTTGCACTAGTGACTTGGTAAATACTATGTAAGTAGGTAGAAACTAAATTACTTATTTACTATGAATGTACTTGGTAAACACTAATCATCACATAGCTTGATTAAAAATAGCTTTGCTTCACATGAACTACTAGCTCGATAGAAATTGCAAAGCTTGGTAAACTAAACTTCTTGGGTTGAACTGCTAGACTTCACACTACCTAATTCTGCTTTGTTTGAATTTTTGCACTTCACACTAATTGAATTCACTTGGTAACCACTAAAATGCTCAGTAGGAACTATAGAGCTTAATGGATACTAAATTACATGACAAAGACTGTAGACTATTCAATGAGCTCGGTAGCCATACAAAATCTAATTAAGTGAGTTCGCTAATAACAAACTTGTCTAAATGTCAACATCTAGGTCCTAGGATCCCTAGGAACATATGTTGTCATGAAATGCATTGAAAGAGATCATAGCTTATCTTATGAACCCTTTCAACCCATTCAAATAAATAAAATAGGTCCCTAGGTGTAGGGACATATGTTGTCATGAAATGCAATAAAAAGGGTCATAGGTTATCTTATGATCCCTTTCGACCCATTCGAGCAAAAGAAATAGGTCCCTAGGGATTCTAGGACCCCTAGGGACATATGTTGTCATGAAATGCATTGAAAGGGGTCATATGTTATCTTATGACCCCTTTCGACCAATTCAAACAAAAAAAAAAAGTCCCTACAGGTTGTAGGACCCGTAGATAACCTATGACCCCTTTCGACCCATTTAAGAAAAAAAAAGGTCCCTAGGGGTACTAGGACCCCTAGGGACATATGTTATCATGGGGTAACCTATGGTCCCATTTGACCCTTTTGAACCAACCAAATAGGTCCCTAGGGGTCCTAAGATCCCTAGAGACATATGTTGTCATGAAATACATCAAAAAGGGTCATAGGTTATCGTATGACCCCTTTTGACCCATTCAAGAAAATCAAATAGGTCCCTAGGGCTCATAGGACCCCTACGGACATATGTTGTCATGAAATGCATCGAAAGGATTCATAGGTTATCCTATAACCCCTTTCAACCCATTTGGACAAACCAAATAGGTACATATATTGTCATGAAATGCATTGAAAGGGGTCATAGGTTATCCTAAGACCCCTTTTGACCCATTTGAGAAAATCAAATAGGTCTTTGGGGGCCCTAGGACCCCTAAGGACACATGTTGCCATGAAATGCATTGATAACCTATGATCCCTTTCGACCCAACAAACCAAATAGGTCCCTAGAGGTGCTAGGACCCCTAGGGACATATGATGTCATGAAAAAGGGGTCATAGGTTCCTTTTCAAGCTTCGACATGTTGTAACTAATTCTAACCCTAAAGTGATAAAAATACTTGTATAAAAGGGCTTAGGGTTAGGGATTGTTTCATAAGGTGTGGTGTAAAAATTGCTTCTTGTGGTGATATTGAGCTGTAAGGGGTTAAGAATTGTAATTAGGTTGTAATCACTAGATCATATTAATATTGGACTTGCTGTTTGGTGGACATAGCCCAAGGTTTGTGTGAAACACATTAAATCTTGGTGTCTTGTGTTCTCTTCTGTGTGATCTATTATTTTCTAATAATATTTATATTTGTATGTAATTGTTATTTTTTGTCGATGGTTAAATCCTAAAAAGTTATCCAATAGCCCATTTCAACCCATTCAAAAAACCAAATAGGTCCCTAGGGAAATATGTTGTCATGAAATGCATTGAAAAGGGTCATAGATTATCCTATGACCCCTTTCAACCCATTCAACCTATCAAAGAACATTACCACTATTCATTGTTGCCTTTATTTCACTGCATAAGAGAAGTGCTAGAAAATTTGAAAATTTTGCTGGACATCTCGCTATACATAACCCTTATGGGCTTAATGAATAATATCTTTGTTCTAAACAAGATCATTAATTGCTCTATATTTTTAATGGTAACTTTTTCAATTATAGATGGATTACCCTAGCCTATGACCTCATAATTATTTAATAATAATACATTACTATATTTAAATAATAATTATAATATATGAATATATAATAATAATAATCATATATATTAAATATAGTAATAATAATTATAACAATAATTATATATATTGATCATTTACAGGTTTATTAAGAAGCTAGTGGGCTAGAAAGGGTCTTCTCTTAGTCAAGCTAGAAAATGCCTTTTGGTTAAATCTACTCTTCAGAACCTCCCAATGTATGCCTTGAGCCTTTTGGGATTCGAGTTAAATTTGCAGAGAAAATGGAAAAGATTCAAAGGGATTTTTTTTGGTTAGGTCTTGAAAGGTGGAATAGATATCCCCTTGTGGCTTTGGATAATGTTTATCTTCGAAAGTGCTATGGTGGATTGGGTATCAGGAAACTAAAACATCTTAATATGACTCTCCTAGCCAAATATATCTAGCACATCTTTAATAGCACTAGGAAATGGAGAGATGTCTTTGTTTATAAGTATCTTAGAAAACCTTCAATCTAATTTTTTCTTAACAATGAGGACATCCTAAGAGAGTCTGTTATCTAGAATGGTATTCTTAAAGCAAGAGAGTTGGCCAAGGCTAAGGTTTTTTGGAAAGTGGGGAATGGGGAGGATATTATCTTTTGGACTAATCATTGGCTGCTACAGGGAACTCTTATTAATAATCCACTTTTGAAATGTCGTTTAATGATTGTATAAGGCAATTTGGTTTGAAAGTTAGTGATTATAGAACTAACCAGGGATGGAAAGACCTGTCTATTATCTCTAAGGATTTCAAGCTAATCATGATTATGCTGAATGCTATGGTTATTAATAACAAAAGGGATGAAGTTATATGGGGTGACAATCCTAATGGTTGTTACTCAATAGCTTTGGGCTACAATTCCCTTTGGAGCCTAAAAGAGAAACCCCCTTGGGCAAAAGCTTGGTTACCTGGGTTACCTCAAAGATTAATATTTTTCACTGGCTAGCCTTACAAGAAAAAATTATTACACAGGATAATCTAATAAAAAGAGGTCATATTATGCCTAATAGGTGTATCTTCTATAAGAAATACATGGAATTGGTGAATCATATGTTTATACATTTCCCTTTCTCAAGGGAGGTCTAGGACAACATAAAAAAAAAAATTGGGGCAAGATGGTATGAACTAGGTAATCTACTACATTTTTTTTGCCATTGGATAAGTATCTTCAAGGATTTAGACTTGCTATATTTAAGTACTTGGACTTTGGCTCATTTTTGTTGGGGAATCTAGAAGGAAAGAAACAAAAGAATTTTCAGAGATAGAGAGGAATCTACTTATGTTCTAGGAGAGAAGATTATAGAAGCATAAAGGAAAACTATGAGGTAAGGAAGGGGGGATATATTGAAAATGGTGGTAATAAGAAGGAGAAAGAAAAGGATGGGAGGTCCAAAAGGCAAGATGTGAAATGGTTGCTCCCTCTTGAGGGATGGCATAAAGAAAATTTTGATGGTGCATCAAAAGGTAACCCTAGACCTTCAAGTTGTGGAGGAATCATAAGAAATAATTTTGGCGGAGGGGTGGCAACTTTTTCTCATCCATTGGGTTTCCAAACTAACCACTTTGCAGATGTCAGTGTTGCTTGCCAGATAGTTAAACTGGCCTTTGAAATGGGGATCAAAAAATTATGGTTGGAGGGGGATTTTAATAACATTATAAGATATATTAAAGGAATCAATCAACCTTCTTGGTCTATTGCTAATTTAATTGAAGAGACCCAAAATCTACTTCAAAAATTCAAATGTATCCACATCACCCATGTTTATAGGAAAGCTAACCCTATGATAGACTAGTTCACCAACAAAGCAGTTAGGCAAGATAAGGCGATGACTTGGAATTTAGATGGGAATATTATAGTAGAAGTGAAGAATCTTATCAAACTAGAAACAATCCAAGGAATTATGGTGGAGATCTTATTGTAATAATTATAATTTATGGAAGTTGGGGTGTGAGTTATTGTAATTATGGAATTTATGGAAAATGCAATCAAGAGGTGAGGTTATTAGACTCATATTGACATGTTTTGTGGGTTGATATTTTCATCTTCCTTTTTTCTTGGGGTATAGAAAAATACTATAGTGCTTCTCAGAGACATAAAAACTAGAGCGTTCAAAGGAGTCAGAAGGATTTGTAGAGGTTGGCATCTATGAGAATTGTAGGGTTGGAGAGTGAAAAAATGGTGGGGGAGAAAAGTAGGAAGGAGCTTGTGGGGGAAGTGGAAAAATGGAAAGAAAGGGAAAAAGTATGGGAGAAATTGGAGAAGGGAAGTATAGAAAATTACATTGCTAAACTCCATGGCTTTGACCCAGATCTCACTAACAGTATGGTGAACTCTTGGAAGGAGGAGAGAGTTAAAGTGAATGGAGTTTATTTTTAGATTACTAAGGAAGTCATTTCTCTTGTGTTTGAAATTCTGGCGAAGGGCTTTAAATTTTATAGAGACAAGAAGTTGTTAATGAATGTAGTCAAAGATTTTGCAAAGAAAGTGGAGTGGAATGATTTGGTAAAATGCGAAATGTACTATGAAATGTATTCCATTAAAAAACTCTAGAAGTTTGTTTTAGGTGCTATAATAAAATATATTTCATTGGATACCAAATTTGACTGGGTGAGAACCCATCACTTTTCTTTTCTCAACCATTTTCGTCATGGCATCAAAATTTCTTTCCCATTTTTTTATTTACTTCTATGAGAAAGGCTTTCATAGGATATAAGAAAAAAAACTTTGTGAATCTTACCCTACATGAGGGGTTATTGTTGTTAATTTATAAGCATTTTAAAGCCTAGACTTTAAGCAAATCCCCTCAACCTAGTGCAGATGCCTCTGAGGACTCTAGCAACTCTAGTTTTTTCTTTGATTCAATGGATATTGAAAGTATTAGCTCAAAGGGGGATGAAAAAGTTTCCTTTGGAAAGAAGGCTAAAGAGTCAAAGAAAAAATCACCCTCTCCTATCACCCCAAGCAAGAAGAGCCCTAGAGGACATGGGCCTAAAATTATAGGACAGGGTGATTAAGAAAATAATGAGGAAGGGGATGATTTAAAATCTGATGATGATGATGAGGAGGAGGAGATAGAAATTAAGAGGGAGGAACTAGTTTCAAATAAAAGGAAAAGGGAAAAATAGATGGTGCTATAGGGTTTTTGGGACAGGGCCAAATATCTCTACTATTCCTCTTTCCCCTCTTCATCCCTATGAGTAGGAGAAGGAGAAAATTAGTGGAGAGGGTGGAGAAGTGATTATTCAGGATTGGCGAAATGCATGGATAAATTTTAATGTAAAAACATCCAAGATGGGGATTGTTAGAGAGATAATGAATCCCCAAATTCTCGAAGAAAAATAGGGCCATTTTTAGGTCAATCAAATGGCTTTACCACGAACTGGAAGAGGTTAGGGAAAAAATTATCCAAATAGAAAATAGTAGGAAGGAGCCAGGTCCAGGAAATCAAAAGAATAAGGTGGATAAAATTAGTTTAGCTAAGAAGAGAATCCTAAACTTGTAAAACTATAATCGCAATCTAGAAAACCATATGATCTCCATCCTCAATTCTATCAATGATAACATTCTATCCCTTACTAGAATGTTAAAAGCCAGAGGCCAGCTAGATGGGAGTGAAGACAAGTATAGGGAAAGAGCTAGTGTAGAAGAGGATGTGGTGACCAAAATTACTTTTAGTAGCATAGACTGGGAAGCCTAGAAGAGTCAGGGGAAAATTGTTGAGGAGACTCACAAAGTCTATGAAGCAACTTAGATGATGCAGGAGCTTGAGCAAAAGATACAAGAGTAATCATGTTTTATTTATTCCTATCTTTAGCTATTAGTTTATTGTTATTTTTTGTCAAGTTAGCTTTTCCTTGTTCTGGCATTTTTTAATGTAAGTTGAACTAGCCTTTTTGTTGGCCTTTGTGTTTGGCTAGTCTTTCATGCTTATTATCAGTCATGTGACTTGTCTATGTTTGGCTAGGCTTTATATGCTTATTATCAGCCTTGGTTTTTGTTTTAACATTTGGGTTTTAAGATCCCTATAAAACCTTTTTTTCTTATAAAAAAGAAATGTGAAGTTGTTGAAGCATCAAGGAAGACCAAAAATAAAAGAGAATTTTACTATCACTAATGATAATTATGAAGCCCTATTGGAGACCCTAAAACAAAGAGAGGACCCTATAAGAACACTTGACTAAATATATGTACTTCTTATTTTCTTTTGTTCATAATGATTCATTGAACTGATTATTATCTTTTTTAATAGAATTATTTAATAATATTTTTTATGATATTGGAATGTAGGTACATCATGAAGAGTAGCCATGCATGAAGATAAAAAACTAAACAAGGAGCAGAATGAAGAAAATCTATTCTATTTTTAACATATGATTTTTGACACTACAATTTTTGGCACTACTATTTTTGATAGTTGTGTATTGATGTAATAATGAAGAAACACTTGAGATATTGTAAATGTAAACTTGTTGATTTAATTTAAGAAATGAAGATATTTTTACTTAATGTAATTTATGTGGAGGGACCTAAAAAATGATAATTTTTAATACATACTAACACCAAACTTGCACTTTGTCCAATGCCAAAAATTGACGGAGGTTAAAAAAATAATGTTTTTACTTAATAATAACCCTAGTGATACCCTTGTTCTATCCACAAAGAGCCTCCATCATTCACAAACACCCCATACCGAAGAGTCCCCATGCTCTAAGTGTGTTTCAAGGTCAATCTTCCAAGGGTCATAACTCAGAGATCATAGGGGCTATTGGTGAAATGTAAAATGCTATAAGAAGGTCATGCCAAGGCCTACAATAGCCTACCTCATTTCAAAGAGATGACATTCCATTTGGATTCATCACAATGATCTCGCTCGATGCCAAAATTTGAAGTGTACCATAGCTCATCATTGCATAAATTTGAAACCTCTTATCTTGGCATCAAATAGTCATTTTCATTAGCTCTAGATAGGTGGGTGAACCATAGTAACATCCTTGTTCCACCTATGGAGAGCCTCCAACATCCATGGCTACCCCATACCAAAGAGTCTCCAATGTTCTCTAACTGGGTTTTGAGGTTGATCTTCTGTGGGTTGGTACTTAGAGCTCATGGGGCTATTGGTAAAATGTATATTCTAAAAGAAGTTCATTTCAAAGCCTACATTAACCTATCTCATTTCTAAGAGATCACATTCCATTTGAATTTGGCACAATGATCTCACTTGATGCCAAAACTCGCAGTGTGCCTCAGTTCATAGGTCCATCACTGTGTAACTTTGGGACCACTAATCTTGGCATCAAATCATCAGTGCCATTAGCTTTGAATGGGTGGGTAAACCCTAGTAACACCCTTTTTCTAGCCATGGAGATCCTCCATCTTTCACGGCCACCCCATACCAAAAGGTCTCCAAGGTGCTCTAAGTGTGTTTTGAGGTAGATCCTCTAACGGTCATAACTTGAAGCTTGTGGGGGCTATCAATGAAATGTTGAATGTTAAAAGAAGGTCATGATGAGGCCTACAATAACCTATCTCATTTTTGAGAGATCACATTCTATTTGGATTTGGCACAACAATCTTACTCGATGCCAAAATTCATAGTATGCCTTAGTTAATAGGTACATCATTGTGTAACTTTGAAACTGCTGATCTTGGAATCAAATTATCAGTTCTATTAGATCCAAATAGGTGGGTGAACCCTAATAATACCCTTGTTCTAGCCACGAAGAGCTTGTTACAAGCTAACATTTTCATCACACCAAAAGATTGACTTGTTAATGTCTGGTACAACCACTAGACTTATAGAACACATGAGGAAGTTAAGCCATGCCATGAATATTAAAGAAGAATGTTGGTGGTTAGTCCAAAAGTCCCCCAACCTCAACATTACCCAAGGAAATTTGAACCTATGACCAAGCTTTGATACCACTTGTTACAAGCTAGAGTTTCCAATGCACCAAAAGGTTAAGCTGTTAATCCTTAATACAACTGCTAGACTTATAGAACACATGAGGTAGTTAGGCCATGTTATGAATTCCAAAGGGGAAATTTAGTGGTTACTCTAACAGAGCCTCCATTGTTCATGGCCACCCCATACTAAAGAGTCTCTAAGGTTCTCTAAGTGTGTTTGGGTGTGTGAACAATAGTGACATCTTAAGGGATTGTAGCTCGATCATTTCAAATTATACATTGCATCAAAATTTGAAAATAAATGTTGTCAAAATGTTCTTCACAATTTATTGCATTTGAATCCAATATAAAAAAAAATAATCAAAATGAATGATATTCCATAAACATGAACAATACAAATGCTCCATGATAAATTAAACAATATTATATTAAATTAATATGTATATCATTATGCACGGTCTATATTACTTTTATCATTTGCCTCTACTTAACCATTTTTGCAATAGGGAATTTTTTAGTATTCCCTTCTTCCTATTGCAAGCCCTTGAAATATTGTTATTGATGTTAGAGAAAAGAAGGAAAAAGGGGAAAATATCACCATTCTCCACCCAGGGCTCATGTTCCACCTCTTCTAATTTCAGCTGGCCCTATAGCCTCCTCATGTGATTGCTATCAATAACATCCTCCCCTCTAGGGGCACCTGTGTTTGGAATTTACTATTGGTAGCCAAGGCCCCACTCCTCAACCCTTGCCTAGCCAAACCCTTACTAAGGGAAGGAAAAATAAAAGTCTAACCCTTGAGATGGAGCCCAAAAAAAGAATTAAAATGGAAAAGAGGGTGGAGGTTGAATTTGGTGACTTTGATGAGGAAATTTATGGGGGTAGATGAAGGTTGGGAAGAATTTCTAAGACTTGGGGTCAATATAAACAAATGGCTAGTCGCTTTCAAGAAGAGGAGGCTAATGATACTAACTCTGAGGAGAGTGACAAGAATTTGGGGGATAGTATGTATAAGGGGACAGAGGAGATAGATAAACATGTTGAGAAATGGGATGATACCCTTGATGGTACCTATAACTTTGAGGTAGGCAACACTACTAAGGAACTCTCCCCCGACCCAACACATATCTCTTCCACCATCACCCTACCTTCTAAAGTCAACTAGGAGCACCCCAATATCACCAATGCCTCCCCTGACACTATTTCTTCCCCAATTGGTAAAGAGGGCCAAGAGAGCCTGAAGGGCCATGCTAATATTTTTGATGTCTAGGTTAAGTAGAACCCCTTGGAGAATTGTAGCAAGACCCTAATGCTAGAAAGAAAGGAGAATGAACTTGTTACCTGCAAGGAACTTAAGGAGTTGATGGATAGGTACATGGTGGTGGAAGAGGAATTCAACCTTTTGGAGAAGGAGAACCTTGGAAAGGAGGACATAAGCTCCTTTACAGCTTCCTTGTTGATGACTAGGCCAAGGTTCTCATGGATAGGAAGGGAAAGAAAAAGGAGGCTAGCTAATGGCTTTCTAGTTTTTGGGTTTTTTTTGGTACTCTTCTGGTCTATCTCCATCTGTTGTTGATGGTTTTGTTTTTTATGCTAAACTTTTTTATGGGGTGTAGGTGGTACAATGCGATGACCACCTACATGTAGTTTGCTAACGTAAACTCTGCTGGTTTCAAAAGTAGGAATACTAGTAACTCTATATTCTAGTATACTAGTTTTGATATTTTTGATATGAAATGTTAGGGGGACTATTTGGTTTTGTGCGAGTTGCTAGCTAGTTTTGTGTTGGTTTCCAACTAGTTTTTGATGGTTTTTGCACCACTATTGTAAAGGACCAGCCCCCTAGTTTTTGGCTTTTTTTTTATCAAAAATAAAAAAACACAAATAAAGCTCGACAAGCATACCTTTCTCTACACTTCCAAAAGGTTATGCAAGCAAGTTGAACCACATAAATAAATAATTTTCTTATTCAAACAAGCAGCTTACATGATGTATTGCATGTATTGTAACTTATTTCTTATCTCATTATATACCCACTTAAACATAGTGAATAATACCTATCGCAAATTTCCAGAAAGTAATTACCCAACAATCTTATCATTCCCTATAATTCCTTAAAAAAATCAAAATAATAACACATATTAATATGAAAAAAAATGAACCATAATTTATCACATTCTTCTACAAGAAAAAGGCCCAACAATCATGCAATTCTCTACCCTTCAAAAATGTTATCAAAGCATGTTGAATCACATCAACAATATATTTTCATATTCAAATATGTAGCTTAAATGATTAATTGGAGTATATTCTAACTAATAAGTGTGTTTTGTTATCTCATTAGATACCCACTTTAACATAATATATCATACATATTTCAACTTTTCAAAAAGTAAACATTGAATAATCTTATTTTCCCCCACTGTTCCAAATCATGAACACATAGGAATATGAAAAATCACACAAATAAACATAATAGATCCACTAAAAAGAAGATTTTTCTCTCACCCATTACATATTTCAAATAGGAAATAACAATAATAACAATAGATGTTAATCTCCATTCCAAAACACAAAGACCTAGTGCATTTAAACCTTCCCCACTTAACAAAAAGAAAGGAAGGTTAATAAATCATAAATCACAAACCCAAGCATTTTTGAATCACATATCTCAAAAGGAGTTGTTAAAAACATGGAGTCCAATCAAGCATATGGTGAATCAACCCAATTTCCCCATGTCCCATAAACTCCAAGCTTTTGATAGGAATATATGGATACCATCCATTTCCTTGGGGTCCATGGCATAATGCCATGTGTCAACCCATGGTTGGAACAGTCATAGTAAAGTCTTTGAAATCTTGGCATAAAACTTTACCTAAGAAGATGACCCGAGAGGGTGTTTTAATGCATGAGTGTGTAGGTGGAGCCCACACAAACCAATGTGCACAAGAAAATAAAATAAATAAAGAAACCAAAAAATAAAAGGAAATACAAAAAATCAAATAAACTGGGTCAAAAAAAAGCTGACGCTAAGCACTATAAATTGATCTATAATCCTTCACACTTTCGAAGGGTTTTAGTAATGTCAGTCTTTTGCAAGAAGTATTCTTCCCTATGTTAATTGTATAGAAAAAGGGATTTGCTGGTTTCCTCATGCTCTCTAGCACCAAGGCATTCAAACACAAGAAGAAGAACAAGTGCATGATTGGATGCTCTTGGCATCAGCAAAACTCTTAAATTTGTGTAAAATTTTGATATATGTTGAGGGAATTTTGAAACTCTGAAAATGCAATTTTTGTTACTTGTCATTCAAGGAGCGATCTTTCTTTGAGTGATTTTTCAGGGTTCGACATTGCTTGCTAGAAATTTTGAGGTTTTTAGGTGCTTTTTTCCTCTTCTTGTTGAAAATCTCATCTTTGGGGTTGGTCCTTTGGGAAAGCTTTGCTCTATGGCATTTGTGAGAAGTATTTGTGTTCTAGGGCTAGGTATTTTTGTTCTTCAAGTGTTTTAGAGAAAATAGTGAGTTCGAGCAGTGGAGACAAGAGATTTAGTGCAAATCTTTTTAGAAAAAGCTAAGTTTGAGAGGTTAGCATTGGTAAGATTCAGAGTCTGAGTCGCTCTTTAGGGAATATATGAGTTTTGACTGTCGGTCTTGAGAAATATTCTTTTGTGAAGAGTTTAGAGTTTGACTGAGGTTTCCTATAGAGTTTAGATGATTTTCTCTAGAAAGCATTTGAATTTTTTAAATGTTTTGTAGAAAAACTTATGCTTGAAGGGAATTGTGGAGTCTGAGAAGTTCTTTTGAAGATAGATATGAAGATTTTAGAGTTTGAGAGGTGTATTTAAAAAAATCTTTGATCTTTAAGAGCTTTGACACTTTCTATGGGTGAAAAATACTCTTCTTTTAAAGTTCTCTGAAGAGTTTAGAGTTTTCATAGAATTCAAACTTTCAACATTTCCAAGGGAAAAAAATTTCTTGCAAAGGTTTATTCTTTTGTGTTTTTTTACAAATATGAGCCCTTCATTCAATGGTTTATGTTGAGATAAAAAAGCAAGTTCCTTGAATTCAAATAGCAAAGAAAAGCTTCTCCCCTACAAGGAATGTACCGTTGAAGTAGAGCAAAAGGCTAAGCTTCAATTACTGCCAAAAGATTTCAACACTACAACAAATCTCCACCTGAAATCCATAAAGTTGTGATGGATTACAGAGAAATGGACATGGGTGTGTGCATGTGTGCATGTGTGTGTGTTTGTGTGTGTGTGTGTGCGTGTGTGCGCACGCGTGCGTGCGTGTGTGTACATAGACAAATTACACAAATATATATCAAAGTTCATGTGTCCATAGACAAATTATGCAAATATATATCAAAATACATAGATCCATACACAAAATGTGGCTGATCATGCCATCAGAATGTGCATAATATGTTTTTGTCTATAATGTGGCATATGCCATCTTAAAATGTCTCATGCCACATCCTATTACAACTATACTATCCTATGCTACTGGTGGATGATCAAAATGTAGCCTCTTCACTGCACTCGGTGGATCAGATGCCTCCTACATAAACAATAAAGGAAAACCCAAAGTTAAACTACTAATTTAAATGATTATATGTATCTAACATTTAATTATTCAAATACATAATGATCCTTTTTATAGGACATTATATTTATAGTATTAAACATTCATCATAAATAACTCTCTCATCGACCTCCTATGCCAGTCAAGAGTCCTCTCATATGTCCTTGGGAATGCTTGAACCTCATTGATTGTGGCTTATATATGTTCAAGTATGTATGTTAGATAAATCTACAACTTAAACTATAACATTATAATTCATAGCATACTAGATTTATAACATATAATAAATAATTCAAACTACAACTTACCTTTGTTGAATCCTCCTCTAGATATAATGGTTACGAGAGAAAAGATACAAAACTTTGATGTGTAGCCTACTTTATACTAGGTGTTTCCTATGAGATACAAAAGACTAGTTGTTAAGATCACGCAAATAAATTTTGAATTTTTTTATGAAAATAAGGAAAATAACAAATAAATGATACTTATACATATGATGGGGCTCTCGTTGTGAATGGAAATGCTAGAGGGTTGATGAGTTGAATCTACCTAGACTCATTACTAGTAGCCATGCCCTGTACAATAAAGAATGTAATTAAATTTTATTACCACAAATATTTCACAAGAATGCATGGATATTTAATCACTTTAAAAGCACCTAGTTACCATTCCCTTGTCAATGGGTTCTGCCTCAACCCTATACTCTACCCCTCATTGATAGGTGATACCTACAAGAGAAAAAAAAGATTAGAAAACACATATGCTCCAATATCAAATAGAAAAACAATGATAACGCAACATAATGTATCATAGATTTCTCATGGCCAAATGAAATAGACAAGATCATGACATTATCAACCTATCTAAGCTCCTCCTCAGTCATCAATTAAACATGAATGAAGATCATATACATGTATAATTTAGTATGGGTTAAAATTAATCTATTACAAAGATTAACTTTAAATCGCATATGCCATTACAAAAAAATGTATACACGTACTGACATAGAATGATTTCATGCCTTTGCATGCCCCTCCTCTCTAATGTCAGGATATGTAGCCTCTGTACACTTTTCTGGTGTAGCCTTCTCCTCAAATACAAATTGATACTCAAAAATATCATCTATGGGATCTAAACAAATATTCTTGCACATTATGCAAGTATGGGGCACACAAATATGTGATGAGATCATCAATGATGAACTTGCACTAGCATTATCAACAAAGGAGGCAACACTAACCTAACCTATGATAGATCAATATGATACTCAATCTATGGATGGCTCTAATAGTCTAAGATCTAGCCTCTATAATGATATTAGGATGCTATACTAGAGGAGGGGGGGAGACATTAGTAGGGGGGACAAAACTGTTATCTTTCTTCCATCAAGCAAAGGGTCTATTCTAAGGAGCTCCTCCTCCTACACTCATGTTGGGCCTCATGCTCCAATAGTTAACCTTGAGCTGCAACACAAATTTGGCATACAAATTTTTAATGAAATAGAGTGACACCTCTAAATTTCTATGTGGAGGGTGTTGGATACAATTGATTAATTGTGTGTTGTCTTTGATGATACACAAATGTCATATAATTTGACAGTCTATGCATGTCAAGCTCACTTGGTTAGTGGAGATAGTATTCCTAGTCTACTGAGTGATCCTGAGTTTACTCTATATAGAAGGTAGTATCTACCAAGCTCACTTGGGCATTGAAGGAAGTTATGTAGAAAAGAGTGTTAACCAAGCTTACTTGGTTAACAAAGTGAAAGATGAACAGAGTTAATGTTAATTGAGTTTATGCAATAACCAAAGGAATTTTGTAAGTTCACAATGTTAACTGAGCTTTTGTTGGTTAACATAGAAAATCACTTTAGAATTAGTTTCTATCGAGCTGTGTTGGCTACCAAAGGATTTTCTTATTTTGGCATGTAAAGCTTAAATATTTTACCTATTGATTCTAGCTAACTATGGTAATAAATATTGGTTATTCTAATTTGTATTTGAGCTGACTTGACAATCTAGAAGGTATAAGTAAAAGGTCAAGTTGTGATTTCAAAGCATGTGATATGCAAGTTGAATGAGTTGAAATAGATAAAGAGAAAGGAAGCGAACTTGAAGGATAAGTAAGTATCCTTTTGGAGCAAAAAGGTATTATTCAATCAGGAATGATCAAGTATAAACTAGAATAGAGATCTATAATTAGCAATTTAGTTGCATCACAATTAGGTCATTTCACTATTACTCTCTAACCATTATAGTAGTGATCTAAATATCTTAATAGATTTGGTTTGATAGCTATTTTTAAATCCTCTAACAAGTTGGAAATTCCATTTAATTTTTTCAAAACCTCTTACAAGGCCACTCCTAACAAGGTGATTAAATTCTTTAACAAGGTCACACGTAATAGTGTGTTTTGTAACCTTTAACAAAGTTTGCTCCTAATAGGGATCACTTCAGAAGAGTGAAAAACAATAACTAGTTGCATTTTCTGGTTTTTCCAAAATTGGGTTTCCATGTTAAATCTTGGTGTCATATGTGTTCATGTTATTTCTTTTATGCTTGCAAAAAAAATATTGATAACATCTTAAGATCTACTAAGTAATACACACTACATTTACCAAGTTAAAACAATTTCTATATGCTTAACAAGTATCAACAGTAATCAATTTTATCAGTCTAAATTTTATTTGACATCCAAGGGATCTAGGATTTATTTTAGTAGTAATTGATTCACCCCTCCCCTCGTAGTTACTGCTCTTATATTGCCAACAATTTGTATCAAAGCTTTTGGTGCTTGCAAAGAAAGTTTCAAGGACCTAAGCTAAAGATTAGGATGTCTTACAAGAGAGAGATTCTAAAGCTGAACAGAGACAACTTTGTAGCATGGCATGACACTTATGAGGCTTCATTTGGCTACCATCAGTGATTCAGAATACAAATACCTTGATGAAGGATATAAAACTCCCACAATGACATTGTCAATTGAAGATATTGCTAAGAAAAAGAACCATAACATCATGATGATTGATATTCCATCTACTCTTACTTATGATAAATTTGATGAAGTCAAAGATTGTAAAATTTCTTTTGATATGTGGAACAAACTGAAAGAAATTTATGGAGGAGGTGACAATGTAAGAAGAACCAAAGTAGAATGCCTTAGAGGACAATTTGATCAGATGAGAATGAGAGAAGATGAAAACATTACAATATATGTGGAAATAATTAAGGCCAGTGTTAGTGCAATCAAAACATTTGGAGAAGAAATTGAAGAAGAGAATATTGTAAGTAAAATACTTAGAACTTTGATTCCCATTTATGTAATCAAAGTATCTACCATTCAAGAAAAGAGATGTGATCCAAATAACAAGATAGGCTTGGATGCCCTAGTAGGAAGATTAACAATTTTTGAATGAGACAACTTCGACAACTATGTCCTTTCTTCCAAAATATGTGATTCTACATTTGAAGCTAAACTCTCACTCAAAGAAAAAGGAAGGAAAATAAAATATAATCAATTAGAAAGTGAGGAAGAAACTAAAGAAAGTTTTGATAGTGATCTTGAAATTGTTGAAGCTCTACTTGCAAAGAAATATTCTAGGATTAGAGGAAAGTACAAAGGTAAAAAAAATTTAATCTATTTTTTTTTGTGAAGAAATTGGTCATATTGCTGCTAGGTATCTAAATGAAGAAGGAAAGGAAGAGAAGAAAAGAAACAAGTACAAAGGCAAGAAGGAATTCAAATATCACAAATCCTACAAAGATAAAGGCAAGAAAACTTGTTTTATGGCTAAAGATTCTGATAACAGTGAAGATGAAATAGTGTATATTGTTGTGAAAGATGAATTTGATGATGAAGGAGATAAGATGGAATTTGTCTCTCATGTCAGTAAAAATGACACATGAATGATGTTCTCAATATATGACTTGAAAAAAAACTAAGTTTGAACATTTTGAACACTATGATGGAGGTAGTATAAGGTTTGGAAATAATGAACCTTGTTGCATAAAAATAAAGGCCATATCTCATTAACCAATGAACTTATATGTGAAAATGCCTACTGGGTTGAAGGACTAAAACATAATTTACTAAGTGTGTTATAGCTAAACAACATTGGATTCAAGATAGAGTTCATGAATGGAAAGACAAGATTACTAGACAAGTAGGGAAATTTGATTAGATTAGGCAGGAAAACAAAAGGTAACCTATTTTATCTTTACCTTGGTGATTGTTCATGCTTTATTGCTCAAGTAGAAGAATGTTGGCTATTGCATAGAAGACTATGTAATGTAAACTTTGATAATATGGACAAGATAAGAAAACTCAGAAGAGTAAGAGGCCTTCCTAGCTTGAAGAAACCTAATGTTGGATTATGCAAAAACTGCCAAATTAGTAAAATAGGAAAGAGTAGTTTTAAGAGAAAAACCTATCAGTCAAAAGATGTCTTGGAAATTGTGTATACTGATTTATGTGGAACCACTGGAATAAAAACTTATAGTGGAGAAATTTTTTTCATTCTTTTTGTTGATGACTATTGTAGAATGATGAATGTTATGTATCCCAAAGAAAAATTAGAAGCTTTTGAAAAATTCAAATGGTGTCTGGCTAGAGTAGAAAAAGAAATTGGAAAAAGATTGAAATGATTAAGATTGGATAGATGTGATGAACACATTTGAAATAAATTCAACAATTTCTGCATTGAAAGAGGAATCAAAAGACAATTATTAGCCCCTAGTACTCCTGAGCAGAATGGTATAGCTGAAAGAAGAAATAGATCCATAATGGATTGTGCAAGGATACTAATGATTGAGAAGAATGTTAATATCAAATAAAGGAAGGAAGCTATCGACACTGTAGTTCATACTTTGAACTAAGTTTAGTTGAAGGACTCAAACAAAACTCCCTATGAACTATGGTATGGCTACAAACCCAATGTAAATTACTTGAAATTATTTGGTAGCAAATATTATATCTTGAGAATCTAGAAAAGGAAAATTTGATGTAAAACCCAATGAAGGATATTTCTAGGATATTTCTACACAAGTAAAGCATACAAATGCCTAAATTTGTCCACTCACAAAATCGTAGAAAGTGCACATGTGAGAATTGATGAGTTTGTAGAAAAGATTGAAGAAGAAAGAAAAAAGGAGCTAGAAGATTACAAAAGATTTGTTGGCTATGAACTTGATACATTTCCAAACATGTTTGACAAAAATGAGACTTCACATTCTGAGCTCTCCAAGTCTCCATCAGTTACCAAGTTGCAAGAAGTATAGATCAAATCATAGGGACCCGAATCACATTCAAAGACTACCAATTTAGTGCATATTGAGTCTGAGGAACCTAAGCCACAAATAGAAAGACCCAAGCCTAAAGTTGATATTCAAAATGAAGATAGCACAATTCATTCAAAAGTCAAAGAACCTTTATTGGCTAAATATATTAGAAGGCATCATCCACCTGATCATATCATTGGAGGCAAATCAAATGGAACAATGGCAAGAAGAAAACTAAAAGGTACATGTTTGTTTGTTGAATTTGAACCTAGAAGTGTTAAAGATGCACTAAAAAATTAAAGTTGGGTTGAGGCTATGAATGAAAATATAGAATAGATAAAAAAGAATAAAACTTGGACTCTTGTACCTAGGAGCAGAGATAAAAATGAGATTAGAACAAAATGGGTATTCAGAAATAAGCTGAATGAAGATGGAAAAGTATCAAGAAATAAAGAAAGATTGGTATGTAAAGGCTATTCTCAAGAAGAAGGTATTGATTATGGTGAAACTTTTTCCCCTGTTGCAAGATTAGAAGGTGTTAGGACTTTACTAGGTTATGTAGCTCATAATGGATTCAAAGTATACTAGATGGATGTTAAATCTGCATTCTTGAATGGAATTCTTGATGAGGAATTCTACATTGAATAGCCAAAATGTTTTTTTGATCCAAACAAAAAGGACATGGTCTACAAATTACATAAAGCCCTATATTGTCTAAAACAAGCTCCTAAAGCCTAGGATGAAAGATTACATAACTATTTGATACAAATTGGTTTTCAAAGAACAAATGATAATAGTATCCTGTATATCAAGGAAGGACTAGATAAGAAGATTATGTTGGAAAAAATATTTGTGGATGATACTTTATTTATAGGAAACGATGACTTATGCAAAGCATTCTCAGAAAAAATGAATAAGAAATTTGAGATGTCCATGTTTGTTGGAATAATTTTTTTTGTTGGATTAAAAATACAATAGAACAAGAATACCATCTATATCACTCAATCTAAGTATATCAAGAAGATACTCAAGAAATTTAGAATGGAAGATTCAAAACCAATTGGAACCCCCATGTGTACTAGACTTAAGCTTACTAAAGATGATGACTCTAAAGAAATAGATTAGACCTTATATAGATCAATTATTGAGAAATCACAATATGTGGTACATACAAGGCTTGATATTGCCTTAGCAGTTGGGATAGTGGCAAGATTCTTAGTAAACCCCAGAGAAAGCCACATGATGGTAATAAAAAGAATCTTGAGATATCTGAAAGGTATTGAAGACTATGGCTTATGGTACAAACTTGGATCCAACCTTGACCTAAAAGTGTTTACTAATGCTGATTGGGTAGGAAATCTTGACAATAGAAAAAGCACTAGTGGTGGAGCATTATTTCTTGATAAAAGGTTGGTTTCTTGGACAAGCAAGAAGAAAACTACACAGCTCAATCCACAATAGAAATAGAACATGTAGCAACAAAAGTGAATTGCTCTAACATTTTTTGGTTCAAATAGATGTTGGAAGGAATGAAGGTTGAAATCAAAGAGCCAATAGTTATGGATTGTGATAACACCAGTGCAATTAACATATCAAAGAATATAGTGATGCAGTCCAAAAAATAAGCATATTGTTATAAAATATCACTTTGTAAGAGAATTAGTATAGGACAAAGAAATCAAATTGGAATATGTGCATACAAAAGAACAAATTGCAAATATATTCACAAAGCTATTACGTAAGGATGAATTTTTGTATCTAAGAGGTAACCTAGGGGTCATTCCCCTATCTAAAGCTCACTAAATAAAGTTTAGTGATGCATCAACAGGAACTAAGTTGAAATTCAATTAGTTGATGCAGTATTGACAAGGACATATTGCAAATGAATCTATACTCAAGGTGCATTGACACTAATAAGAATTGTCTTTGGCATGTGTTGTCAAAAAGGGAGAAGTTTAGTATCATATATTTTTGAAATTTTGTAGAGGGAGAAGTTAAGTAGTTCCTTCACAAAGGGAGAGAATTTTTTTGTATCAAATAAATAAGGGGAGAAACTTTCTAACAGAGGGAGTCTTTTTTTCAAAACTTCATTGTGCTATGACATGTTTGTTGTCATCAATGCCAAAGAGGGAGATTGTTGGATATAATTGATTAATTGTGTGTTTTCTTTGATAATACAAAAATGTCATATCAGTTGATAGTTTATGCATGTTGAGCTCACTTGGTTAGTGAAGACATTTTTCCTAGTCTACCGAATAGTCCTATGTTTACTCTATATGGAAGGCAATATCTACCAAGCTCACTTGGGCATCAAAGGAAGTTATGCAAAAAAGAGTGTTAATTGAGCTTACTTAGTTAACAAGGGAAAGTTGAATAGAGTTAGTATTAACCAAGTTAACTCAGTTACCAAAGGAATTTCATAAGTTTACAGTGTTAACTGAGCTTCTATTGGTTAACATAAGAAATCACTTCAGAATCAATTTCTACTAAGCTGGGTCAGCTACCAAAGGATTTTCTTATTTTGCGATCTAAAGCTTAAATATTTTACCTATTGGTTCTAGCCAACTATGGTAATGAATGTTAGTTATTCTAATTTCTATTTTACCTGACTTGATAATCTAGAAGGTATAAGTAAAAGGTCAAGTTGTGATTTCACAGTGTGTGATATGCAAGTTGAATGAGTTAAAATAGATAAAGAGAAACGAAGTGTACTTGAAGGATAAGCAAGTATCCTTGTGGAGCAGAAAAGTATTATTTGATCAAGATGGATCAGGTATGAACTAGAATAGAGATCTATAATCAATAATTCAGTTACATCACAATCAGGTCATTTCATTGTTACTCTCTAAGCATTGTAGTGATGATCTAAAATCTCTTAACAGAGTTGGTTTGATAGCCATTTGTAAATCCTCTAAGAAGGTGGAAATTCCATTGAATTGTTTCAAGACCTCTTGCAAGGCAACTCCTAATAGGGTGATTAAATCCTTTAATAGGGTCACACATAACAATGTATTTTGTAACCTTTAATAGGGTTGGCTCCTAACATGGCTTACTTCAGAAGAGTGAAAAATATTAACTAGTTGCATTTGGTGGTTTTTCCCAAATTGGTTTCCATGCTAAATCCTGGTGTCATATGTGATCATGTTATTTATTTTAGGCTTACAAGAGAATTACTGATAACATCTTAAGATTTTCTAAGTAATACACACTCTACATTTACCAAGTTACAACAATTTTTGTATGCTTATCAAGTATTAACAGTAATCAATTTTATCAGTTTGAGTTTTATTTGACATCCAAGGGATCTAGAATTTATTTTTGTAGTAACTAATTCACCACTCCCCTCTCAGTTACTCCTCTTATATTTCCAATAAAGGTGTGTCGAAAACCATTCAGTAATGATCCCAAAAATTTACACACATAGCCTCATTTTTGGACCATTTAATTGATAATTCAAGCTTTGTGCATTCTACTAGTTTACTAGTTTTGGGTCCACAAAAAGGCTAACTATATCACCTTTAGTTATATTTAGGGTCATGACCTCATTATAATTCAACCCATCATCAAAGATGGCATACATTTGCTCAAGCTAGTTAAGAGAAACATTATTTTCATTGGTAAGTGTTTCAATATTATCCATTTTAACATGGATAACATGGGAGCCAATATAGGTATATTGTTATATGTAGTTTTCAAAACCCTCAATTCGACAATATTTTCAAATATCAAAGTTTCAATTTGAGGATGGTCTTAATGGGGTAGGGGATCATTTGGTGGATGATTTTGGGGGGTATTAGATTTTTTGGTGGAGGGTTATGAGGAACATTCTTTCCTATCTCAGTATCATCATTCGGGTTAGCCATACTTGTTAATTTGCAAAAAAATTGATTTTGATTTTAAAAAAAACCTAAATTTCTATAGTTTCTATTAAAAAACCTAATTTAAAAAAAATTATATTTAAAATAACTAATTAAAATTAATATTCATTGAAATAAGAAAAAAAACACTAAAAAATTACCTGTATCTGATACCCATTCCAAAATCTGATACATAAAATGGAGCACAACTAAACAAACCAAATTTGACATACAATTTTTAATGAAATAGAATGACACTTCTAAATTGTTGTGTGGAGGGTTGTCAAAAACCATCCACCAATGATGACAAAAGTTCGCATGCATAACCTCATTTGTGCACCATTTAATTGATAATTTGGGCTTTACGTGTTCTATTGGTTTACTAGTTTTTGGGTCTGCAAAAAGGTTAACTATATCATCTTTAGTTATAGTTAGGGCTGCAACCTCATCATAGTCCAACCCATCATCAAATATTGCATTCATTTGTTGGAATTAACAAGTGGGAAGATTTACTTATGAGAGGGCACGGTGGGGGTGAATTAGAAGTAACTAAATTTAACCTTTTTCAAATCCTTTTAACTGAAAACATTCAGATGCATCTAATTCATCTAATAAACATAACAGTAAAAGACATGCATGAAAATAGATAACACACAAATTTGGTAACCTAGAAACCCTCCAAATTGAGAAGGTAAAACTGGGGTGGGGATGGCACCCAAAAAATATCGCTGCAACAATATGCAACTTGTTCAAGGTTACAAAGTTTGACCACTTCCAATGGTCTAACTTGTGGAAGGCATGTCCTATTAAAGACTTTACACCTTGTTAAAAGTGATCTGGTTAAAGTATTTCACTACCTTGCTAAAAGCAGGCCCGGTTAAAGGACTTTTATACATTCACTTGGAATGCCACCTTGTGAAAGGATTTACAAATAGCTGCTAGGCCAACCTAAGTCCATAGGATTTCCATATCTAATACAATTGCTAAAGAGTATTAGAAATTCTTGACCTGATAAGTTGCAATCCTCTATTACTTATTACAAATCCTTGTTCTTCTCTGTTTACTCTAATCCTTGCTTGATCTTATATGTCACTCTTCAAAGTTCTGATATTTTGTTCTTGATTAACTGGATTATGCAATGCTGCTCTATTGTTCACTAAGTCTTTTCACCTTCTACATTTTTCTATAATTCACCCATACACTTCTCTCACATGCACATCCTCTCTCTTGCATAATGGGGCTTCATCCTCTTTTTAAAGATTTTGAAGACTTAGGGTTAGGTATGAATCTATGATCAATATTAAATCTTCATTTCCCACTCATTTTTTGCACTTTTCCTATTGGTTGCATGCCTTCTCTATTTTTATTATTGGCTACATGCTGATTATATAGGTAATGGAAAAGATTTGATCTTATCTTCAAGATACTTCAAGGTTTATCTTATGTCAGCTCCAAAAATGGTTTACATCTAAGTTTGTGAAGACACAAACTCATATGCTGATTCTATGTTACTCGGCACTAACTAGTTGTTGATGCTTGAAACATATAGAAAAATTGGCTCACTCAGCTCCTATAGCAATTCTATCTCTCTTGACACTTATAAATTTTCTATTTCACTTGGCATCTATACTATGCTTGGAACCTATAGTGACTCAGCATCACTTATCACTTGACACTTGAACTTCACTCGTCACCTATTGAATTCTCTGGCTCGATGCATACTGTAGCTCGACATTAACTAAAGAATTGGTTAATTGTCTTGACACTCAAATGTCAAAACCAATCTAGGACCAACAATCTCCCCCTTTAACAAGAGTGAAAAAACACTTAACCTAAACATTATGAATCTAATCTATACGAGTATACTATATATTATGTTCGACATATATACAAAACTTCAAAAACTTGTTAAAAATTTTGTATACCTCAAAATCTTGTAACTCCCCCTAAGCTGATGTGCCATTTCCATTTCCATAACCAAAATTCTTGTGCTAAATGTGTCTCATGTTGATGTATCTGATACTCTTTTCCTTGTCTACACTCTATATCTATTTGTACCCTATTTCTACTTCCTATACTTTGCATGTATTTCCCTTTCACATCCTTTTGCAGTTTTGTATCCTTTTGACTTTATTACTTCCTCAAAATGTGAATGTGAATATCTCCCCCTTTGGATATTCTTCATTACTTGCATCAAAGAATGTATTATGTAACCATTCTTATTTATGTCTCCCCTAAAACATTATATCTCCCCATTCTTATTAAATGCAAATGAATTATCTCCCCTTTTTGACACTTATGTCAAGGAGTTCTAAGAATGAATAGAGTACTTTGCCAAAAATGTTTTATTTACCTCCATAATCATCTTGAGAGAAGCATTCCAATTATCTAAAGAAATCTCCAATGACTTGTGTTGGATGGTTGTCTTGTTGCAAGCTGAACAAGGCCTTCTAAAGTAGAAAGATTAGGATGTTTCTTTAGGGCATTTTTTGCATAGGCTTGTTCCTTATGGAGTACATCCAAATGTGGGGTAATAGAAGATTTAATTTTCATCAATTTGGCCTTGATATTGGCCTTTTCGAATGTCAATACAACTAATCCTTTTTGTGTGTGAAGTGTACTTGCAAAATGCTTCTCACTCTGACCTAGATCTTTGGGTAGTTGTGCGCTGGAAATCTTTATATTTCATTCCAAGCTTAGTGTTCTTTGGCTAGTTTCCTATGTGAAATAGGATGAATCACACAACTTGGTGTACAATGAGAATACATTCCCAAGTACTATTTTTCCTTTTCAATCTTCTTAGCCAATTCAACTTGTGAAAGTTCTATTTCACTTGATATTTTTTCATTCACTTGCATCTGAAACTTCTTTTCTAACCATTCTAATAATTTTACATTTGTATCTAGGTCTTCATTCTGTACCTGGTCTACTATGTTGGAAAATTGCTCCATGATGGGTTGTCTTTCATCAGGTACTTGCAAGCTAAAAGCATCAAGAAATATATCTTTAATTTCCACCAATGCTTGCTTCTGCCTATACTCATTTTTTAGTATCTCTTGTCTCTACCTTTTCTCTAGTGCCTCTTGCACTTCATTTATCTATTGTAGATTCATATTTCTTGAGTCATAACTAGGTATGACTATTCTTCATCAAGTGTAAGGTCTCCATAGTGAAGTACCATTACAACCTTGGTGGAGCTTGAGCCTGGTGCTGAAATCTACAATGGTACTGCATTAGTGCTCAGCTTCTTATTAGGAGTTCTTAAAGTAGGCAAGTTCACCAATGTGTGTATTTCCTCCTACTCCTTAGGGGTTTTCTCTTCTTCCTTCTCTACTTCTCTACTATCTTGATCAATAATGATAATTTGTGGAGGTGCACCTTGACTTTGTGTAGTAGGAACATCTTGTCCTATTTGTTCCTTTGCTTGCTTGTCAGCAGTTGTTGTGATTGTACTATCAACCTTATCAATTTTGTCTTGTTCTTCTTGCTCTTTGGGTTGATCTAATGTGTTTGTGGGAGGTTGTGTAGGTGGTTCTTGTGTGCTTTCCTTCTCCCTTGTTATCTCTACTACAACCTTTTGCAATTCATCAACACTCACCAAAACTAGATTTGTACAAATTTGTGCTTGCAATGTAGATTGGTGAAGGATATTTTTGAGATCCTCTACAATTAAAGGATTGATGTTTTGACCTGAGGTGTTAGGAACATCCTTTACAATTACTATTTTTGTAGGTGTTGTATGTGGACGACTTGGTGGTGGTAGTTGGGTGTCTTAGACACTGTGTTCTTCCTATTGTTCCCTAGTTGTTGTCTCTTCACCATGTGTCTTCTCCATTATTTCTTCTCTTTTCTCTTTCTCTACCTCTTCGTCTTTCCCATTTTCCTCTCCCTCTTCATCATTTCTCCCCTCAAATGGGTCTTCCTACCCTTCTTTCATAGTTGTCAAACCATATATTAATTTCCACATTTGTGTGGACTATTGAACAACATCTTCTATTTGATTTTGCAAAATTCTAAAAGCTCTATATTTGGGTCCAAATTTTCTCCCATGCTTTTTACTAGCCTTTGTTATTTTACCTTTAGTAAAGTTTGGCATTACATGAGCCAATGTAGACTCCCTTACTTCTTTCTCCATTTTGAGATAGTAATGCCACTTATTCTCAACTAATGAGCTTAGCTCCTTAGGTAATGAACTATCTAGTTCAAGTGGGGTAGTCTTGAACTTAGCCATCATAGTGTAAATAGCCTCTTCCACTATGTTCTATTGTTCCTTTGACAACTTATTAAAATCAATGGTCTTTAGACTAGTTTGATCTACATTATGTCTAATATTATTGCAAATATTTTCCAATTTAGATGTGGTAGAATAGCTTACCAATCTGAATTGTTCTTCATTAGACTATGTTGTTTCTTCATCTAATTTAGGAGGTGCAACATACCTTCTTCTCTTCTTCTGCTCTGTAGTTCCTCCTTGTTTCATTGCCTTCTATTTCTCTTATTATTTTTCCCCTTGAGTTGTGGCCCTGGTATTAGCCCTTGTAGTTGGCTTAGCTGGGCTTGGCTTTGTAGCCTTCTTCTTTCACTTGGGCTGTGCAACTAGCTATTTTTGAGTTTTTCTTTTCTTTGTCTCAACCTTTGGTGCTTCTTGCTCAATACCTTCTTCCTCATATACATCCTCTCTCATACCTTGGGTTAAGGTAAGTGGTCCTTGACCTTGCTCTTCTTCATCACCCTTGGCATCTTCACCTTCTGCTTATGCTTCTTCTACAGTACCTTCCCAAATTTAGCTTTTAGTTTCTTAACAAGCTTATCCTTCTTTTTCAAAGTGGAGGCAGTCTTTAACTCCATATCCACTTTTTCTCTCACCGCATTATAGATTCAAAAATGTGGTGCATCCTTGTCTACTTCCTCTGCTAATAATGTAGTTATTGCTAATGATGCTTCATCTATGTTTATTTCATAACTAGGAGGTTTTAGCCATCTTACTCTTGGTATGGAAACTTGAATGTATCTATAGTCTATATCCACTAGAAAACATACATCATTTATATTTTTCTCTACTAAGGAAACTTGAATTATGAGCCTTTTCTTCATTGACTTCTTAAAGTCTTCAAAATAGCTAGTAATCAAGGTCTTAAAATTAGCTCCCATCTACTCTATGTATTTATTGACTTGAGCTATGATAGACCTATCAGTTCTCCATGCAACTTTGCCAAAAGAAGGAAATTCATTTTGAACATAAAAGAATATACACATAAAAATAGCACCAAATATATATTGGGCTCCTTTGGCTCTTTTAATAGCTATTAGATTCTCATTAATCTATTGTAGTTGGAGCTCTGCAAGATCATAGGTATGATCATTTTTCACTAATTTTTAGCCTACATCTATTGCAATGTAGGGCAAAATATTGAGTCTACTAGATTAGTAAAATTTATGTGTGATGACTTTGACAAAAAAGTCAACTAGAGGGTCTTGAATGGTATCATTTTTCATCCCTCTCTTATTCCACTTAGCACCTATGTTTTTCTTAATTGCCTCCTTAGAATCACTCCTAAGAGTCTTTGACCAATCTAGGGTTGGGTACCCTATTACTCTATGAACAATTATCTTCATGATTTTTATTGGACCATCCTCGAAACATAAGCTTCCATCACGTACTCGGTTGAGTACTAGTCTAATCCATTCAGTTTTGAAAGAGGTGGGGAATTCTAAGGCATGTGTTAAACCCTTCCACTCAACAATTTGGTATTCATCCTTTAGCACTCCAATATTCACATAGTTTTTCATAGGCCTCCCTCATTTTCATGTCACATGTGGCTCCAATCTTGAAATTATAGCATCTTCTTATATCCTAAACCATTACAACCTTAGGGGGTATGATGGATAGGGCTCCAACTGGGTTTTTCTCATAAAATACCTCTGGGATTGGGTAGAAATCAGGTTGTTTGACCTCATTGGACACTAGTTGGACCTCAAATGGTTCCTTCTCCCAAGTTTTCTTAGAGCTAGAAGCCATTTTCACAATTCTAGGGTTTTAACATGAAGAAAATAATAAACTACATAACTCGGCACAGACATAAATACCTTGAAATTGATGGAATCATGCTGAAATGCTACTGAAATTTTCTTATACACTAGATTCTCTACTTTGGACTTGCCCTGTGCTCTTTCTTGTCTTTTCTCTTTGTTCACAATGAGGAAAAATGATTGAAATCATTATAATATACCCTATTTTCCTTGCATTTAATGCTTAGTGTAGTTACAAGCATCCACTTGGCTTCTAAAGGATTTTTGCATTACTTAGCTTTCATTTCCTTTCCACTATTTGGCTTCCATGGGAGTATCCCTTTACTTTACTTCAATTGAGATTTCTTCTTCACTTGGCTTCCTCTACTAACTTGGCTCCTACTAATCATTTGGATCCTATAGTTTTGATAGTTAACTCGACATGTACTAGCAACTTGACAACACTTACAAAATTTTGAAATTTTAACTTTGCATCTTTGTTATTTATGATCTCTTCTTTTCAGTACTTACTTGTTTTAGGAATTGATGTATGATAAAAAATTGTAAATTAGTCCCTCATGCCTTCTCTTTTTTCTTAGTTTGATGACGTGTGATCACTTGACTTGTTAGGTGAAGTGATCCCTTCATTTGATGTGCGACACTCATCTTTCTTCTTCCATGTCTTGGTCATTTTTCTTTTGATGTGTTCACCATCTACCTTCTCTTTACCTTTGTCATTATTTGAGTTGGCTACCTTTGACCTAGTTGGGTAGTTCCTTCTGATATGACTAGTCTTCAAGCAACTAAAACATGTGGTTTGGCTCAACCATCTACTATAGTTCTCTCTGAAATGTCTACTTATGCAATTTTTAGGAATGTGTCCATATTCTTAACAATAATGACATCTATACTTGGTGTTATAGTCCTAATTGTAGTGATGTGAATTATTTCCTCTACCTGGCTAATTTGGTGTCCACATAGGTTTTGATCTACACTCAAAAGCTTTGTGTCCATACTTCTTGCAATTTTAGCAATGACCTTACAATTTTGGTGTTCTGATGGTCCTAGTCCTGTAGTTGAGTGCTTGATGTCCTTGCTTTTTACACTTATGACAATAACTTGCATTCCTAGGTTTGTCATGCTAATGGGCATTCTTGCTCCTACACACATTAGAGGTATGTCTCTTTTTACCATAGAAATGACAGGTAGATTTAGTGTTCTTACCTTTGTTATTCCCTTCTTCTATAGTCTTGGATGACTCTGCTTGTTCAGTGCTAATGTATCCTAGTCCTGAAGTATCACTACTTGCCCTTGGTGATTTCAGTAGCTACTCAAAGTACTTGATGGCCTTATTGGGTTTGTTGAAGCTCTCTGCAATCTCCTTTTCTCTTTTTAGGTCATTTTGTAGTTGTTCATTTTACATCTTTAGTGTAGAGATCTCAATGTTCTTGACATTTAGTTCATGATGTGTATTAATAATCTAATATAGTGTGTCTAGCTGCATGTTTGAAACTCTTGCAAGCTCATTTGACTTTCCTTCCAATCTATTGGCAAGGTTTCTCTTGTCTTCTTCTAGCATAGCCCTGTCTTCACTGGCTCTTTTATTCTGTTCAGTCACCTTACAAAGCATCATGGCTTGTGATTCTTGTTCAAGCTTGAGTGTTTTGATTTCTTCTACTTGAGCTCTATTCTTCTCCATCAAGTTTGTTATTTTTGCATCAAACTCTTTGGAATATCTATTTGAAAACAAATTTGAGGTGTTAATCTCCTTGTCCTATGTATCATTCTCAGCTATGGCAATCTCTCTTCTTCTCTTTAAGGATTTTCTTAGTTCTCCTCTAGCTTCTTCCAAAGCATGTAAAGAAAGTTGTATATCAATTGCTTGATTCTATATGATCTTCGCAAGTTTGTAGACTTCCATCTTCAGATCTTTTCTCCAAGCTGTAAGGCTTCTCCTTGTGAGAATTGAGCTCTGATACCAATTTTTAGAATTAACAAGTGAGAAGATTTACTTCAGAGAGGGGGTTGTGGGGTGGTGAATTAGAAGTAACTAATTTTAAACTTTTCAAATCCTTTTAACTAAATCCATTCACATGCATCTAATTCATCTAATAGACATAATAGTAAAAGACATACATGAAAATAGATAACACACAAATTTGGTAACCTAGAAACCCTCCAAAATGAGAAGGTAAAATTGGGGTGGGGATGACAACCACAAAATATGACTGTAGCAATATGTAGCTTGTTCAAGGTTACAAAGTTTGACCACTTCCAATGGTCTTCCCTATGAAAGGCTTGTCCTATTAAAGACTTTACACCCTGTTAAAAGTGATTCAGTTAAAGGATTTCACCTAAAAGTAGGCCTAGTTCAAGGACTTTTGTACATTCACTTGGAATGCCACCCTATTAAAGGATTTTAAAATGGCTACTAGGCCAACCTAAGTCCATAAGATTTCCATATCTAATACAATTGCTAGAGAGTATTAGAATGTCTTGACCTAATAAGTTGCAATCCTTTATTGTTGATTATAGACCCTTTTTTTTCTCTGGCTACTCTGATCCTTGCTTGATTTGATATATCACTCTTCAAAGTTCTGATATTCTGTTCTTGATTAATTGGATTTTGCAATGTTGCGCTGTTCTTCACTATGTCTTTTCACCCTTCTGCACTTTTCTATAATTCACCCATACACTTCTCTCACATGCACATCCTCTCTCTTGCATAATGGGGCTCATCCTCCTTTTAAAGATTTTGAAGAGTTAGGGTTAGGTATGAACCTATGATCAATATTAAATCTTTATTTCTCACTCATTTCTTGCACTTTTCCTATTAGTTGCATGCCTTCTCCATTTTTCTTACTGGTTACATGCTGATTACATAGGTAATGCAAAAGATTTGATCTTATCTTCAAGATCCTTTGAGATTCATCCTATGTCAACTCCAAAAATTGTTTACATATTAATTTGTGAAGGCACAAGCTCATATGTTGATTCTGTGTTACTTGGCACTTACTAGTTGCTGATGCTTGACACATATAGAAAAACTAGCTAACTTAGCTCCTATAGAAATTTTGTCTCACTTGGCACTTAGATAATTTCTATTTGACTCAAAATTTATACTCTATTTGGCACCTATAGTGAGTTAGCATCACTTATCACTCAGCACTCAAACTTCACTCAACACCTATTGAATTCTCTAGCTCAGCACACATTGTAACTTGGCATTAATTGAAGAATTGGTTAAGTGTGTTGACACTCAAATGTCAAAACCAATATAAGACCAACAACATTTCTCATGCTAGTGAAGAGGAAGATTTTGTTCATTGGTAAGTGTTTCACTATTATCCACTATGGTGTTTAACATGGATAACATGGGAGCTAATGTAGGTATATTGTTATATGTTGTTTGAAAAACCATTAGTTCGACAAGATTTTTAAATATCAAATCTTCAATTCAAGGAGGGTTTTAAGGGGGTAGGGGATCATTTCACATATGGTTTTGAGGGGGTACTGAATTTTTTGGTGGAGGGTTATAAGGGACATCGTTTCCTAGCTTAGTATCATCATTTGAGTTAGCCATACCTATTAATTTGGAAAACATTTAATTTCTATTAAAGAAAACCTAAATTTCAACAATTTCTCTTTGAAAAAACCTAGTTTTAAACAAATTCTTTTTAAAATAACTAATTAGTGTTAATATTCATTGAAATCATAAACAAATATAAAAAATACTTGTAACTAATACCCATTCTAAAATCCGATAGCCAAAATGGAGCACAACCAAACAAACCAAAAAGTGCAATGCAAAATTGCTCTCAGTTTTTTTTTAAAAAAAAATCTATGTTGCAAGTATTGGGTATCCAACTTCATATCGAATACTTGATAACTGATTAGATACCCAGAAAGGCTTGGCCCAAAATTTTTAGCCTTGGCATCATGATGGGTAGAAAAAAATCAAACCGGATCTTGAAATTCTTTTAGATGTTTTCAAACTCCATTTTTTTCCAATCACCACTTTGTGGCATAGCATATTCTTGCACATACCCTTTGATTCTATATTTTTTGGAAAATAAATTATGGCATTGATCTACATAGAATTTCCTTGAAGATAATTTTTTAAAAAATAATAATTATACATTGATTTATGGTGGTTGTTCACCAAAGGTTTCCAAAATATACTTTATGCCAATAAAACATTAATAAAATGTAAAATACTAAATAAAAGAGAAAAGATTTGGTCCTTAATCTCTGGTGTCTTAAGTATATCTCATGAAAAGGATTTTTAAAAAATCATTTATTTAGATTAAAATATGGTGGTCACACACATGTGTTGTATGGTTCTAAAATAAACAT
>CM053785.1:1103368509-1103381009 GCA_028749045.1 Cupressus sempervirens
ACAAATCTTACATTTATAGAAAGATAAGAACATTCTTAAGAAACTATTTTCATTTCATCAAATTTTGGTGAAAAAAAAGTAGTCAGCTACATGTTTGAAATAAAAATCACGTAAAAATAGGCCAAAAGCACATTTTTAGGATTAAAGTTGACGATATAGGTTTGGTATCAAAATACATAGTAGACCTTATAAAGATATTAATTGTTTTCATTTAGTATTAGGTTGGGTGGGAAAAAAGTTGGAATAGATTTTGAAATGGTTTGAGATATTTGAGAACTACAAATTTTTTAGATCACCACTTTTTGGCACACCATGATACTGCACATACCCATAAATTTTTTTTAAGTTTTTATTTTTTAAGAATTAGGCAATGTTATTTTTTTTCCTTCAAGAATACATATCTACCAAGCCTTCACAACTTCATGCTATCACACTATAATAATCTTTTAGAACTTGGATCTTCTATAGTACATTATATCTCACATTGTGATGATCTCTTAAATCTTAGATGAGACTATTCTATTTTTTTTTGATGGATAGTCCCTTCCTTATATTAAAAATAATACAATAAAGTTACATATTCACAAAAAAAGGGTCTAGGGGAAACATGATCACCATGTGAGTTCATACAGCCTAAGGATAGAAATCAACTATTCTGATGCAGGAGCATCCAGAGGTATAAGGGCAATCCTGTGTCACCCAAAAAAAAATGTACTTAGACTTAGTTTCTGTTTCATGTCTTTACATTTTTGGATACCCATTTGGCTCAAATAAAGGTTCCAACTCTCATAGTTCAACTATTAGTGCATTTGAAAATCCCGAAAAAATAGGAGCATGCAATTTGGCCATCATTTTGGTGACCTAGAAGGTGTGACTTGGCTAGATGAATGTAATTGAGATTTAGAGCATTCTAGAAAAAGAATCAGGTCAAAAGGCCCCACGGTTTGAAAGTTATTGCAATTTTTCGAGTTTTGGAGACCTCCTAAGAATGCTTCAAAGTCAAGTTTGGGGCATTAAATGACCTCAAAAAGGATCAAAAAATGGGGGATGAGCGAAGCCTTTCCATAGGGCTATAGAGTGCTTCGAGAGCTTTCCAAAAATGTAAACGGTTCGTCCATCGGAGCTACGGTTCAAAAGTTATGCCTCCCGGAAGTTCGGCTACCGTTTCTGGATTCTTCTAGATTTGCACCGACTTCTAACGCGGCTTCTGGAACCTTCTATTTTGTCGGTGGATTCCTACTAGCACTTTCTAGAATGTACTCCTAGTCCTTAACCCTTCGGGGTCTATTTAAGGAGATTTTTGGCATTGTAAAAGGCAGTTCGGATTGGAGCTTGAGAGGAGGTGCTAAAAGGAGAAATATTCTTCAGATTTATGCTATTGTAAGCCCGTAGGGCATGTTTTGAATTTTATTTTCTCTGCATTTTTTGTACTAGCTTATTTTCCCAATTAATATAATTCCCCTTTCTATTGTGTCTATTCTGTTTTTGGGTTGTGTCCCCATCAAGTGGTATCAAAGCAGGTTTTCCTGAGTGTGTAGACAGAGCGCCGACTATGAGGCAGTTTGCACCAAGACTGTGTGGTTGTGGGTTTGAGTTAGAAGATGCCTCCATGAAGAGAGCGTGGTGGAAGGGCCAAAGCTATTGATCTTGAGGAGGTTAGAGCCCTCCAGAGATAGGTACAAGCATTGCAAGAGGAGCTTCGTAGAGGAGCAAATATTGCCGCAGATGACAATAGTGAGGATGACAATGAAGAGGAAGTAATGGAAGTTGACGAGGAAGTTCTGAATCCTATAGAGGAAAGGCTTTTTAGGGCCATTACTAGGTTTGGGAAAAGACCTACAATTGAAGTGGGTATATTTTCGGGAAATTTGAAACTAGATGAGTTGATCGATTGGATCAATGAACTGGAAGAATACTTTGAGTATGAGGATATAAGGGACCCAGATAGGGTTAAGTTTGCAAAGGCCAAACTAAAAGGCCATGCCAAAATCTGGTGGCAAGAGGTTCAACTGGAAAGAATTAGAAGAGGAAAGGAGAAGATCAGAAGATGGGATCGCATGGTGGACAAATTGAAGAAGCAGTTCATTCCTGTGGACTACGAGCTTGATCTGTTTAAGAAGATGCATGGGTTAAAGCAAGCAGGAAGATCAGTCCAAGAATATACAGAGGAGTTTTACCGACTCCTTATTAGAGCAGGGCATGCAGAAGCAAATAAGGAGAAGGTTGCTCATTATATCAGTGGGTTATGACCTAGCATCCAAGAGGAATTAAGTCTGGTAAGAATGACCAGCGTTGAAGAAGCATACCAGTTTGCCCTACAAGTTGAAGAGAAGCTGAGTAAAAGGTTTGAAGGAAGATAAAGAGGGCGCGGTCAAGGAGGAAGGGGAAGCGGTAGATCATCTGGAGGCTACAATGAAACTCAAAAGAAAAATGAAGATGAGGGTATTAGCAAGAACCAGAGGAATGAGGGTTTCAACCGCTCCCGTGATCAAGATTTTGGAAATCAAAGAGGAAGAGGTAGAGGACGTGGACAAGGAAGAGGAGGCTTCCATGGTACCTATTTCCATTGCAATGAAGAAGGTCATCGTGCCTTTGAATGCCCTCAACGACAAGGAAGGAAAGATAGGAGAGCTGAGGGCCAAGCTAGGGTTGCTCATGTGGATGAGGATGCACAATCATCACATTCAGAGGATGCAGAAAGAGGAGAGACCTTGGTAAATGAAAGAGTCCTACTAAGTGGTGAAAATGAACCAGGACAACGGAGGAGTTTGTTTCGTACCAGATGCAAGTGTGAGGATAAATGTTGTGATGTGATCATTGATGGTGGTAGCACTGATAACTTGGTATCCGAAGAGATGGTCTCTAAGCTGAAGCTCAAGAGGGAGAAACATCCCCAGCCCTATCGGATTTCTTGGGTAAAAGATGATCATAAGGTCCTGATAAGTGAAAAATGTTTAGTAAAATTCAAAATTGGGAGTTACCATGATGAAGTTCTCTGTGATGTTATTTCGATGGATGTTTGCCATCTATTGTTGGGTAGACCATGGCAGTTTGATAGACATGCAATACATGATGGACATGCAAACACATACTCTCTGACAAAGGATGGAGTTCGCCACAAATTGAAGCCCATGAAAAAGGAAGGTGAAAACGTATGTAGCAGTGCTAGGATTTGTCTTGTTGATGGAAGGAAGTTTTTAGATGGCATGAAACATCAGCATATGTGCTATGCTTTGATTCCTAGGAAAGATAAAGAAGGTAGTAGTGAAATACCATTTGAAGTTTTAGATTTACTAGGAGAATTTGGAGATATTATCTCTAATAATGTTCCAGATGGATTGCCACTAGTAAGGCAAATCAGTCATCAGATAGATCTGATTCCAGGAGCTAGTTTTCCTAACAAGGCTGCTCACAGGATGACTCCTACTAAAACAGAGGAGCTAAATAGACAGGTTCAGGAACTGTTGAGGAAGGGCTTGATTTGAGAGAGCCTGAGTCCATGTGCAGTACCTGTAGTACTTGCACCAAAGAAGGATGGAGAGTGGAGGATGTGTACCAATTCTCGAGCTATAAATAGGATAACCATCAAGTACCGGTTTCCTTTACCAAGGATGGATGATCTTATGGACTGCTTGAGTGGAGCTCAATACTTCACAAAGATAGATCTGAAGAGTGGCTATCATCAGATACGGATTCGAGAAGGAGATGAGTGGAAAACAGCCTTCAAGACCAAGGAGGGTCTTTATGAGTGGTTAGTCATGCCCTTTGGATTGACGAACGCCCCAAGCACCTTCATGCGGCTCATGAATGAGGTACTTAAGAAGTTCTTGGGAAAATTTTTTATTGTCTATTTGGATGATATTTTAATTTTCAACAAGACTTTGGAAGAACATTTACTGCATATTCGTAGTGTCCTTGAAAGGCTAAGGGAAGAGAAACTGTTAATTAATCTAAAGAAGTGTGTCTTTGCAAAAAGGGAGTTAGTCTATTTGGGATTTTTTATATCACCTGAAGGTCTCAAAATGGATCCAGAGAAGGTAAAAGCCATCTTGGAATGGCCTACTCCAAGGTCTGCTACTGAGGTAAGATCATTTCATGGTCTAGTTAGTTTTTACAGGAAGTTTATTAGGAATTTCAGTGGCATATGTGCACCTCTAACTGATACAATAAGAGGGGATAGAAAAGAGTTCAAATGGACTGCAGCAGCTGTGAGAAGTTTTGAATTGCTGAAGAAGAAGGTGACTGAACAGCCTTTGTTGGCACTTCCAGATTTTAGAAAAGTATTCCAGGTGGATTGTGATGCTAGTGGTAGTTCTATTGGGGCTATATTAAGCCAAGAAGGTAAGCCTATTGCATATTTTAGTGAAAAATTGAATGATGCAAAGAAGAAGTATTCTTTTTATGATCAAGAGTTCTATGCAATAGTTCAGGCCTTAAAGAAATGGAGGCATTATTTATTGCCAAAGGAATTTGTTTTGTATACTGATCATCAAGCATTACAGTACCTAAATAGCCAAGGTAAATTGAATCAGAGGCATATGAAGTGGGTAGAATTCTTGCAGAGTTATACATTTGTGTTGAAGCATAGAAGTGGAAAATCTAACAGGGTTGCAGATGCATTGAGTAGGAGACAGTTGTTGCTTACAACAATGCAGGTTGAAGTAGTTGGGTTTGATGAACTCAAGAATTTGTACCCCGAGGATCCTGATTTTGCTGAAGCATGTAAAGCTTGTCAAGAACCTGTTGTTGTAGATAGAACCAAGTGGTTAGACTATTTGATTCAGGATGGCATGTTGTTCAAAGGTAGTCAATTGTGCATTCCAAGGAGTTCCATGAGGGAAAATTTGATTAAGGAGAAACACAGTGGAGGGATGGTAGGACATTTTGGTCAGGATAAGACCATTGCCATTCTTAGAGAACATTATTTTTGACCTCAAATTACACAAGATGTGAAGAAGTTTGTACAAAGTTGCCAGGTTTGTCAAGTTGCCAAGGGGTTTAGTCACAATACTAGCCTATATCAGCCATTGCCTGTTCCATCAAGGCCCTGGGAGGACATAAGTATGGATTTTGTTCTTGGATTGCCAAGGACACAAAGGGGTAATGACTCAGTATTCGTGGTGGTTGATAGGTTCTCCAAAATGGCACATTTCATTCCATGCCACAAAACTCATGATGCTGTCCATATTGCAGACTTGTTTTTCAAAGAGATGGTAAGACTACATGGTCTTCCAAGGAGTATAGTTTCTGACCGAGATACTAAATTTGTGGGGTATTTCTGGAGGACATTGTGGAAGAAGTTGAGAAAAGACTTGAAATTCAGTTCCACGCATCACCCACAGACTGATGGCCAAACAGAAGTGGTAAATAGAAGTCTGGGCAATTTGCTGAGATGTTTAGTTGGAGATAAGCCCAAGGGATGGGATTTGATTCTACCACAGGAAGAGTTTGCTTATAATAACTCTATAAATAGGAGTACTGGAAAATCACCATTTCAAATTGTATATGGAAATAGCCCAAGGACTGCACCAGAATTGAGGAAGATAGAACAAGGGGAGAGAACAAGTGCTGAAGCTGAGGAATTTGCTGAACACATCAAGCGTCTACATGAGGAGGTTCAAGCACACATTATCAAGATGAATCAAGAGTATAAAGCTAGGGCTGATCAAAGGAGAAGACATAAGGAATTCCAAGTAGGGGATCTAGTCATGGTGCACTTACGAAAAGAAAGATTTCCAGTTGGTACTTACAACAAGCTGAAAATGAAGAAATTTGGCCCTTGCAAAATTTTGAAGAAACATAACTCAGGAAATGCATATGAGGTGGAGCTGCCAGATGGTATTCACATTTCTCCCATTTTCAACATTGCAGATTTAACAGAGTATCATGATGATGGTGCAAATGAAGAGCTGGTTTTAGAGCCATGTCCAATTCCTGCTTCTAAGAAGGAGGAGATAGAAGACATTCTAGATCATCGTGTGGGTAGGAGTACCAGAAACATGCAGTATGAAGAGTATTTGGTCAAATGGAAAGGAGGACCGATCGAAGACTCAACTTGGATTTCAGCAGCTGAGGTTTCCCATTTGGGATTTCCTCTACCATCCATAAAGTGACAGGGTCACTTTTCAATCTACCCTGGGTGTCTGATGCAGGAGCATCCAGAGGTATAAGGGCAATCCTGTGTCACCCAAGAAAAAATGTACTTAGACTTTGTTTCTGTTTCATGTCTTTACATTTTTGGATACCCATTTGGCTCAAATAAAGGTTCCAACTCTCATAGTTCAACTATCAGTGCATTTGAAAATCCCGAAAAAATAGGAGCATGCAATTTGGCCATCATTTTGGTGACCTAGAAGGTGTGACTTGGCCAGATGAATGTAATTGAGATTTACAGCATTCCAGAAAAAGAATCAGGTCAAAAGGCCCCACGGTTTGAAAGTTATTGCAATTTTTCGGGTTTTGGAGACCTCCTAAGAATGCTTCAAAGTCAAGTTTGGGGCATTAAATGACCTCAAAAAGGGTCAAAAAGGGGGGATGAGCGAAGCCTATCCATAGGGCTATAGAGCGCTTCGAGAGCTTTCTAAAAATGTAAACGGTTCGTCCATCGGAGCTACGATTCAAAAGTTATGCCTCCCGAAAGTTCGGCTACCGTTTCTGGATTCTTCTAGATTTGCACCGACTTCTAACGCGGCTTTTGGAACCTTCTATTTTGTCGGTGGATGCCTACTAGCACTTTCTAGAATGTACTCCTAGTCCTTAACCCTCCGGGGTCTATTTAAGGAGATTTTTGGCATTGTAAAAGGCAGTTCGGATTGGAGCTTGAGAGGAGGTGCTAAAAGGAGAAATATTCTCCAGATTTATGCTATTGTAAGCCCGTAGGGCATGTTTTGAATTTTATTTTCTCTGCACTGTTTTTACTAGCTTATTTTCCTAGTTAATATAATTCCCCTTTCTATTGTGTCTATTCTGTTGTTGGGTTGTGTCCCCATCATATTCTTCAAAAAGAACTTCAGAAAATATAAAAAGCCTCAGGTTGCTAGCGTAGCGCTAGCCAAGGGAGGAGAATCTTTATCATAAAATCCCCACTCATGGGTGGGGCGTGCAGATGGCTCAGGGGAAGTCCATCCATCATCAGCGACAACATTATCTTCTTCTTTTTCTCATTCAAGCTTGAGAGGAGAAATGGCTAAGTCCAACAAAGGAAACATCCACTTGGGATCTAAATGCGCAGAGCACCAACCAATAGTAGGAGTAGCAAGAGGAGCCATTGGGGACCACACTAAACTAGATTGTCAAGGATCCAAGGTAGAGAAATGCCAACCACCAGAGCCTCCAGAAGAGTGGTGCCAACCAAAAGCACCAGCACTGGGAGAGCGACGTGGCTGAGAGGAAGGCATGTGTGATCGGCCAACAAAACTGCTATGTCCTCAATGACAACCATGAGGAGGGATACGACCATTGGAGGCTATATCTAGAAGAACATGAGCTACCATATAGGGTTCATTTCCCCAATGTGCCAAAAACTCCTATAGGTGAGCCATGTCTAGAGCCACTTTATCGGTTTGTAGTTGAATCTGCAACATGACATTGTTATAAATACATGCTTTAGTATACATAGAAATATTAATGTCAAGTGTGTTATGAGCATAAATAACCACATTGCAATCTTTCCAAATGGTAAATAAGATCTCTAATCTAAAAGCATGCCATATTTGGGAATACTTGATGGAAATTTGAGTGTTGTCACTTAGAACAACCATATGCCAAGAGAAAGGTTCTGGGAAGAAGGGGCGAACGAGATCATGGATCCATTGCCAGTAATAGTGAGCTTGTTGATAGAACTAAAGAATGTGCTGAAAAGTCTCTAGTTGACCATAGAAAGGGAAATGGGGGTCAAAAACACCTAGATTCTGTAGCTAGGGGCCTAGAGGCAAGTCCTAGAAAAGAATACACAAGGTGTAATGCACAATTTTAGGCTAAGTAATAGTTTACTATAGAGTGGAAAACCTATGACTCCAAGTATGGTGAGAAGATTGCAAATAACATCTTTGGTTGAGAACTTCAACCATAGGCAAGTGAGGAACAATCCATTGGTAGCCCAGCCTAGGCTTGTAGCTGGTTACTAGGGTGTTTGGATACCACTTCTAGTCTTTCCACCAAGAGCAAGAGGATTGAATGCCAAGTTTATGTAACAAATGTGGAGGCACTACAAAAACTAGAAGATCAAAAGTCTAGTGATCTGGATGAGTGATCCAGAACTGTACTTTCATGTCCTCCCACGACTGTAAGCTCATAGTAACTCTAGAGAAAAGATCTTTAGGGGTTCTTATGCAATGTTTAAAAAAATATAGAGCACTAGCTCCATGAACTTTGGCCAAGGGAACACCTTGGATAGCAAATAATGGTGACCACCAAAGATTGTGTTGGTTCATGGAAAGCCCATCTCTGAACCCATCACCAACCCAGTGAAGCTAGGGCTTAACTGCTTCTCAGGCTTTCCAAATACTCTTGGTAGTAAAAGTGCCCTAAATCTGAACAGGTTCAGTGCTCACAAGAAGGGTTTGAAAACCAATCCCCTTCCAAGCTAGCTAGTGAACTAGCAAGCCTAAAGAAATACAATGCTGCAAAAAAATCTTCCAAGATTCATTTCTAGAAAGAGCTTAGATAACCCATTTGGCACAAATAGAAATACCTTGCTTCTGGGTAGAGAACAAGCCTAGGCTACCAGACTCTTTGGGAAGACAACAAAAATCCTAGGCAACTCTATGAAAGCCCTAGTGAGAAGCATCTAAAACCCAAAGGAAGTCACATAATAGGAGCTCAAGTTTTAGATAAGAGGCCTTTGAAGGAGCCAAATAGGAAGATAGTACATATGGGTGGTAGCCAACACTTTGGAACAAATCTAGAATTTACCTACAAGGGAGAGAGGTTTGGTGATCCAATATTCTAGCTTCTTCTCTATTCGTGAAAGGACTGCATTCTAGAGCTTGACGATAGAAGCTTGGAAGGCAAAAGGGATGGCCAGATAATTAAAAAATTCCCCATGCTAGACCCATTTCCATTGATATTTGCCAAGCCAGGTAGGTAGGGGAAGGGAAGACTATCTATAGTAGAGGGTTTTGTGCTACTGTATTGTAGACCCTGAAGCAAGATAGAAGGTGTCAAGACATTATAGAGTAGAGGCAACATCCTCCTCATCCTCGATGAGAGTGAGGAAGGAGTTATCTACAAAATGGCCATTCACAAGCTAATCAGGGGAGTTTAGAAGGGAAATACCATGAACCCTCCCTTGTGAGATGGCATATGTGAGCAAGTACCCAAAACCTTTAGCAACCAACACATATAGAGATAGTGCTAGAGGATAGCCTTATTGAATTGAATGATAAAGGCCAAAGGCTTGAAACTGGTGGTGATTAATGGAGATTCAATTAGAGGCATCCCCAAAAAGAATTTGGACTTACTATAGAAAAGTACGGCCAAACCTTAGTGCCTAAAGCATTGTAAAAATGAAAGGCCACTCTATCTAGTCATAAGATTTGGAAAAATCAATCTTGAGAAAGATGGCCTACTACTTGGAGTGCCAAGCCCATTCCATCCCTTCCTACACAACAATTATATTGTCCAAGATATAACGGGATTTGATAAAACCCATTTGTTTAGGGCAAATAATTTGAGGAAGAAGATGATTGATTTTAAGAGATAGCCTTGTCAATGATCTTCTAAGAGACATTCAACAAGGTGATGGGCCTCCAATTGCATATATCTTTAGGGTCACTAGCTTTAGGTATGAATTTTGATATTCCCCTTATTAGTAATATTGCCTAATGATCAGGAATTTTAGGGTTCAAGGGAAACCTTATGCAGGTATGGTTCAATCTCTTCCCAAAAGGCTTTGTAAAATTCACAAGGGAAGCCATCACAATTAGGGGTCTTATGTCCACCATGGAGAAAACAACTTCGTTGAGGTCTGCTAAAATGAGCTTCTGCTCATAGAATGCATATTGTTCTAGAGAAAGCCTTTTAGTAGTAACATCCAAAGAGGCCTGCAAGGCTAATTTTGGGCTTTCAAAGGGCCCTACACCATGGAAAAAATTTCAAAGTGGTCAAAAAAAGCTTTGAGAATTTTAGGAAGCTCATAGAAGGAGTGTTGACCCTCTCAAATGAGATTGATCCCCAGCATAGAATAGCAAGCACTTGATGCATTAAAAAATTCCTTGGAGGCTTGATCTCCAACCTCTAGCCAGTATAGGCAGGCTTTGTGCTGATCTCCCTAGGTAGTATAGTTGTCTACAACTTGCTTTCAATGGCAGAGGTTGGCAAGTCAAACCTAGAGATCCATGTCAAATGGATTCATGGTTAGAGCTTCAATGGTTGTACAAAAATCTTTTGTAGTGGTCTCATTTGATCTCCTATAATTAGTGGCCAACTGTCTCCCATAAATGCAAAGAAACCTCACAGTACGAGTGATGACATCATTCCACCACTGAATCCGCCTAGAGGTAAATTGGGGCATAGGTTCAAGATTCCAAGTTTGTAAACTATAACAAGCAGTAGGTGGATGTGACAGTAAGGAGGTATTAAGGTAAAACTAAGTTTTACAATTACAAGGAGGGGTTAAATGCTAGCTAATGGAGAAGTGAATGGGAAAATGGTTAGAAAGAGTCACATTAGGGAGGGGATTGATAGGTAGCATACTTGTGTGAGAAAAGGGAAAGAGGACTAAACAAAAATCATAGTACAGTGCTGCCTTTTAAGAACCCTATCATATCCCTCTCAAAAGTTGGACTAAGTGTACCTGACACCATTAGGCTAGTAGCAGTGAACATTGGGATCAAAAAGACCCAGATGGTTCCACATGTAAAACCAAGCTTCCCTCTCTCCAACTAACCATCGAAAAGGTAGAAGGCCCACTTTATCAATAGCCAGCTCAACCATATTGAAATCTTCATAGAATATCCAAGTGGTAGGTAGAAAATGATCAACTAGCCACCTCCACAAGTGTGAATGCTTGATTACATCATTAGGGGCATAGACATTGACAATACCAAAAGAATGATTTTGAAAAGACAAAAAAATCCAAACAACTCTCTACATGGGGTCAAAACCATGAGGAATAACAAAAGGAAAAAACTGAGGGGAGAGGAGAGTGACTACACCACCTCAACCAGCTTCATGCTGAGAAGAAAAACCAACACCGGCTAACTATATAACACAATAGGCTGAGTTGACAAGAAACCTAGAGACTTTGACTTCTTGCAGGCATAATACATCAATATCTCCAAGCCTACACTTGGTATCATGAACATAATATCTTTGAGAGGAAAAGGTGTTATGCATATTCTCCTCATCCCCAAGAGAGGAAAATTTGTTATGCAAGAAAGCGAAGGATTCGAACGAGCGGTCACCCAAAGAAATGGTTCTTTGTTTATCCCCATTGATAGTGACTACATTCCATCCTTTAAGGCTTTGAGAGTGACAGAGAGATTGAGAGGATATCATAGAAGCTGCTTGAGGCACACAAACCCAAGCAGCTTGAACCTCTAGCTATTGTATCTCATGCGATGTAGGGTTTGAAATGGGTGGTGACACAACCATGGGAACCTCGGGAGCTGCGAGAACAAAAGGAGTTGCACGAGAGCTAGGATGGCTAGGGTTCTTTGAGAAATAGGGCCTAGTTTAGCAGTGCCCTTTCCTTTCTTGATGACTGTCATCCATTCATCTTTTTTAATGGCTGAAGCTAGCTTGGTTTCCTAGACCAAAGAGTGATTGTACTCAAGAAGAGGACAATCCTTTATCTTATGGCTAACAGATTGACAACAAAAGAAAGCATTCAAGAGATTCGGGTAAAACACCTTTTGGGTAAAGCTGGTAGCACCAATCTAAATTTTCACTAATTCTTTAAAGTCCCTAGAGAGGTCGACCTCAACACAAACCCTCTGCTTAGGGTGGACATTGAAAAATGTGTCCAGTTCTACACAAATCACTTTGCCCATAGTTTGGGCAATTTCTGGGAGGAAAGACCGTCAAGGGATGGGCACCAAGGAACTCTACCAAAACTAGAACCCTAAGTTTGTGGTCATTCGAGATGCAAAAGTCTTGAGACCATCTCTGAAAAACAAGCAGAGAGGAGCGAAATGTCCATGACCCATGGCTGAAAATGCTCCTGGCCTGGGTGGGGTTACCAAAATGAAATAGAAAAAAGCCATTAGTGAGGCTTTGAATTCCTTCAAGGCGAATCCCCTAGGGGGTCTAGGCCTTGGTGACCCATTCACACAACATGCTTTCAGATGGAGTGTGACCCACAAAATATCCAATAAGGGTTTGGGTTTCTAGCCATTGGCAAGCAAATTCAAAAGCAGAGATATTCAAAACCAGGTCGGGAGAGAAATTACCTCGTGGAACACTTTGGGTACAAACTTGCATGGGCATTTGCTCAGCGGCCATTCTTGCATGGAACAACAACTCCAACACCAACAACAACTACTGGGCTAGAGAGGCTC